>JACEEZ010019813.1:26902-40220 GCA_016584305.1 Chionoecetes opilio | reverse complement strand
TATTTTTTTAATTTTTTTAAATTCTTTTTTTAATTAGTTTTTTATAAGAAAACCCTAAATGTAGTGTTTTCAATGTATTAGCTATTTATCGGTGAATATACTGTTTCCTACAAATTGAAGTATAAAATCCTCTTTTTAGAATAATTTTGCACCTATAAGTAGCTTACATACATTAAGTATTAAATATAAGAGTAAGAGGTTATTTATTGTGATATAACGGTATATTGCAAGTGTTTTTCATAGTTTCTTGTAAACTGTAGCGTTATTGTATATATACAAGTAGTTTTACTTATCATATTGCTATAAACCCTTAAAATGTAGTGTTTGCAATGATTTTAGCTAGTTATCAGTGAAGAGTTGTTTTTTTCTACAAATTGAAGTATATTTCTTTATATATGTAGCTAAATAGCTTTTGATATTTGGTAAAACTATATTTTACAAAATTAATAGCTAAAAATATGTATTTTTCATGAAATTTAGATATCAATTTTAATCTTAAAACAACGTTTTTTCAAGTATTTCAATGTTTTTTTGAAACGATAAAAAATGTCGAGATTTGACATTATTCAGCACTTTTACACAACTATATTTTACAATGTTATGAGCTAAAAATATGCATTTTCAAGAAATTTAGTTATCAATTTTAATCCTAAAAACAACGTTTTTTAAAGTATTTTAATACATTTTTGAAGGCCTTAAAAATGTCAAAATTTGACATTATTCAGCACTTTTACACAACTATATTTTATAATATTAAGAGCTTATAATATGTATTTTTCGTGAAATTTATGTATCAATTTTATTCCTAGAAACAACGTTTTTTCAAGTGTTTTAATGTATTTTTGAATGGCTAAAAAATGTCGAAAATTGACATTATATCAAGACTTTTTTTGATAGAGAAATTCAAAATGTGGTATTATAGTTGTTTTCGTTAGAAATTTCTATTTTAAACTACTGTAAGCTTATAATAGGAGTTTGAGACTCTATATTGTGATACAATTGTATATTATACGTGTTTTTCATAGTGTCTTGTTAATTGTTGTGTTATATCATTAATAGAAGGAATTTACCTTATGATAATCCTTTATACCCTCAAAATGTGTTCTTTTCAATGATTTTAGCTAGTTATCGGTGATATATAGCAGTTTTCCTACAAATTGATATATACAATCCTTTTTTTTAGAATAATTTGCACCTATAAGTAGCTTACATTACATTAAGCTAATGAATAAAAGAGTAATAGGTTATTTATTGTTATATAACGGTATATTGCAATCGTTTTTCATAGTTTCTTGTAAACTGTAGCGTTATTGTATATATACAAGTAGTTTTACTTATCATATTGCTATAAACCCATAAAATGTTGTGTTTTCAATGATATTAGCTAGTTATCGGTGATATATAGCTGTTTTCCTACAAATTGAAGTATAAAATCCTCTTTTTAGAATAATTTGCACCTAAAAGTAGCTTACATTACATAAAACTATTAAATAGAAGAGTAAGAGGTTATTTATTGTGATATAACTGTATATTGCAAGCGTTTTTCATAGTTTCTTGTAAACTGTAGCGTTATTGTATATATACAAGTAGTTTTACTTATCATATTGCTATAAACCCATAAAATGTGGTGTTTTCAATGATATTAGCTAGTTATCGGTGATATATAGCTGTTTTCCTACAAATTGAAGTATAAAATCCTCTTTTTAGAATAATTTGCACCTATAAATAGCTTACATTACATTAAGCTATTAAATATAAGAGTAAGAGGTTATTTATTGTGATATAACGGTATATTGCTAGCGTTTTTCATAGTTTCTTGTAAACTGTAGCGTTATTGTATATATACAAGTATTTTTACTTATCATATTGCTATAAACCCATAAAATGTAGTGTTTTCAATGATACTAGCTAGTTATCGGTGATATATAGCTGTTTTCCTATAAATTGAAGTATAAAATCCTCTTTTTAGAGTAAGATGCACCTATAAAGCTTACATTACATTAAGCTAATAAATAGAAGAGTAAGAGGAAATTTATTGTGATATAACTGTATATTGCAAGCGTTTTTCATATTTTCTTGTAAACTGTTTTCTTGTAAACTGTACCGTTATTGTATATATAAAAGTAGTTTTACTTATCATATTGCTATAAACCCATAAAATATAGTGTTTTCAATGATATTAGCTAGTTATCGGTGATATATAGCTGTTTTCCTACAAATTGAAGTATAAAATCCTCTTTTTAAAATAATTTGCACCTATCAGTAGCTTACATTACATTAAGCTAATAAATAGAAGAGTAATAGGTTATTTATTGTGATATAACGGTATATTGCAAGCGTTTTTCATAGTCTCTTCTAAACTGTAGCGTTATTGTATATATACAAGTAGTTTTACTTATCATATTGCTATAAACCCATAAAATGTTGTGTTTTCAATGATATTAGCTAGTTATCGGTGATATATAGCTGTTTTCCTACAAATTGAAGTATAAAATCCTCTTTTTAGAATAATTTGCACCTATAAGTAGCTTACATTACATTAAGCTAATAAATAGAAGAGTAATAGGTTATTTATTGAGATATAACTGTATATTGCAAGCGTTTTTCATAGTTTCTTGTAAACTGTTGCGTTATTGTATATATACAAGTAGTTTTACTTATCATATTGCTATAAACCCATAAAATGTAGTGTTTTCAATGATATTAGCTAGTTATCGGTGATATATAGCTGTTTTCCTACAAATTGAAGTATAAAATCCTCTTTTTAGAATAATTTGGACCTATAAGTAGCTTACATTACATTAAGCTATTAAATATAAGAGTAAGAGGTTATTAATTGTGATATAACGGTATATTGCACGCGTTTTTCATAGTTTCTTGTAAACTGTAGCGTTATTGTATATATACAAGTATTTTTACTTATCATATTGCTATAAACCCATAAAATGTAGTGTTTTCAATGATATTAGCTAGTTATCGGTGATATATACCAGTTTTCCTACAAATGAAGTATAAAATCCTCTTTTTAGAATAATTTGCACCTATAAGTAGCTTACATTACAATAAGCTATTAAATAGAAGAGTAAGAGGTTATTTATTGTGATATAACTGTATATTGCAAGCGTTTTTCATAGTTTCTTGTAAACTGTAGCGTTATTGTATATATAAAAGTAGTTTTACTTATCATATTGCTATAAACCCATAAGTAGAAATAAACCCATAAGTAGAAACCCATCGGTGATATATAGCTGTTTTCCTACAAAATGAAGTATAAAATCCTCTTTTTAGAATAATTTGCACCTATAAGTAGCTTACATTACATTAAGCTAATAAATAGAAGAGTAATAGGTTATTTATTGTGATGGTATATTGCAAGCGTTTTCATAGTTTCTTGTAAACTGTAGCGTTATTGTATATATAAAAGTAGTTTTACTTATCATATTGCTATAAACCCATAAAATGTAGTGTTTTCAATGATACTAGCTAATTATCGGTGATATATAGCTGTTTTCCTACAAATTGAAGTATAAAATCCTCTTTTTAAAATAATTTGCACCTATAAGTAGCATACATTACATTAAACTAATAAATAGAAGAGTAATAGGTTATTTATTGTGATATAATGGTATCCTATTGCAGGGCGTTTTCATAGTTCTTGTAAACTGTTGCCGTATGTATTATACAAGTAGTTTTACTTATCATATTGCTAGAACCCATTAAAATGCAGGTGTTTTCATTGATAATTAGCTAGTTATCGGTGATAATAACTGTTTCCTACAAAATTGAAGTATCAAATCCTCTTTTAGAAAAATTGGCACTAGAGTAGCTACATTACATTACATTAGATAAATAGAAGTGTATAAGAGGTTATTATTTGTGATTATAACGGTATTATTGCGTAAGTGTTTTTCATACAGGTTTCTTGTAAACCTGTAGCGTTATTTGTTATATACAAGTAGTTTTACTTATAATATTGATATACACCATATAAAATGTAGTGGTTTCATAGATATTAGCTAGTTATCGGTGATATATAAACGTTTTCCTACAAATTGAAGTATAAATCCTCTTTTTAGAAAAATTGCACCTATAAGAGCTTACATTACATTAAGCTATTAAATAGAAGTGTAAGAGGTTAGTATTGTGATTATAACGGTATATGTAAAGTGTTTTCATAGTTATTGGAAAACATGTAGCGTTATTGTATATATACAAGTACTGTTACTTATCATATTTGCTATAAACCTTACAACATGTTAGTGTTTGCATGATTTTAGCTAGTTATTCAGTGAAGAGTTGTTTTTTCTACCACATTGAAGTATTATTCTTAAATATATAGGTAAATATCTTGTGATATTTGCTACAACTATATTTACAAAATATAGCTAAAAATATGTATTTTTCATGAAATTTAGATATCAATTTTAATCCGAAAAAAAATGTTTTTTCAAAAGTATTCAAATGTTTTTTGAAAGGCTAAAAAAATGTCGAAATTGACATTATTACAGCACTTTTACACAAACT
Source organism: Chionoecetes opilio (assembly GCA_016584305.1). NCBI lineage: Eukaryota > Metazoa > Arthropoda > Malacostraca > Decapoda > Majidae > Chionoecetes > Chionoecetes opilio. The sequence continues at coordinate 35,696 of JACEEZ010019813.1, read as the reverse complement.
ATATTTTACAATGTTATGAGCTAAAAATATGGCATTTTCAAGAAAAATGTAGGTATCAATTTAATCCTAAAAGAACAAACGTTTTTTTCAAGTATTTTAAATACATTTTTTGAAAGCATAAAAATGTCAAAATTTGACATTATGATCAGCACTTTTACACAACTATATTTTATAATATTAAGAGATTAAAATATGGATTTTTCGTGAAATTTATGTATCAATGGTTTATTCCCTGAGTAAAACAACGGTTTTTTCAATGTGTTTTAATGTATTTTTGAAGGGCTAAAATAAATGTCGAAAATGACATTATATTCAGACTTTTTTTGATAGAGAAAATTCAAAATGTGGTATTATAGTGTTTCGTTAGAAATTTCTATTTTCAAATACTGTAAGCTTATAATAGGAGTTGAGGACTCATATTGTTGAGACAATTTGTATATTATAGTGTTTTTTCATAGTGTCTGTTAATTGTTGGTGTTAATCATAATAGAGGAATTTACCTAATGAAATCCTTTATTTACCCTCAAACTGTGTTATTTTCAATGATTTTAGCTAGTTAATCGGTTGTATATAGCAGGTTTTCCTACAAATTGATATATGCAAATCCTTTTTTTTAGAATTAATGGGTTGCACCTATAAGTAGCTTACATTTTACATTAAGCTAATGAATTAAAAGAGTAATAGGTTATTATGGTTATTAACGGTATATTGGAATCGTTTTTAATAGTCTTGTTAAACTGTAGCGTTTAATGTAATTATATACAGTAGTTTTACTTATCATATTGCCTATAAACCATAAAATGTTGGTTTCAATGATATTAGCTTGTTATCGGGATATATAGCTGTTTTCTACAAATTGAAAGTAATAAAATCCTCTTTTAGAATAATTTGCCACCTATAAGTAGCTTACATTACATAAAAACTATAATAGAAGATAAGAGGTTATAATTTTGTTTTATAACTGCTATAATTTGCAAAGCCGTTTCATAGATTAGTGTCTTGTAAACTGTTAGCTTATTGTATATATACAAGTAGTTTTACTTATCATATGCTATAAACCATAAAATGTGGTGTTTCAATGATATTTAGCCTAGTTTCCCGGGGATATATATAGTGTTTTCCTACAAATGAAGTATAAAATCCTCGTTTTAGATAATTAATTTGCACCTATAAGATAGCTTACATTACCATCAGCTATTAGAATAGACAGGTAAGAGGTAATTTATTGTGATATAACGGTATATTGCGAGGTTTTCATAGTTCTTGTAAACGTAGCGTTATTGAATATACAAGTATTTTACTATTCATATTGCTATAAACCCATAAAATGTAGTGTTTCATGGATACTAGCTAGTGATCGTTGAATATAAGCTGTTTTTCTATAAATGAAGTATAAAATCCTCTTTTTAGAGTCAAGATGCACCTATAAAAGCTAACATTACATTAAGTAAAAATAGAAGAGTAAGAGGAAAGGAAAAATTATTGTTTATAAACGTCTATGCAAGCGTTTTTCATATTTCTTGTAAACTGTACCGTATTGATATATAAATAGTAGGTTTACTTATTCCTATTGCTATAAACCCATTAAAATATAGTGTTTTCAATGATTTAGCTAGTTATCGGTTGATATATAGCTGTTTTCCTACAAAATTGAAGTATAAAATCCTCTTTTTAAAAGTAATTTTGCACCCTATCAGTAGCTTACAATTACATTAAAGCTATAAATAGAAGAGTAATAGGTTATTATTGTGATATAACGGTATATTGCAAGCGGTTTTCATAGGTCTCTTCTAAAAACTGGAGCGTTATTGTATATATACAAGTAGTTTTAAACTTTTAATTTTTCATATCAATACACCCATAAAATGTTGTGGTTTCAATGATATTAGCTAGGTTATCGGTGAATTATAGCGTTTTCCTACAAAATTGAAGTGATAAAATCCTCGTTTTAGAACTAATGGTGCACCCCTATAAGTAGCTTACAGTACATGAAGCTAATAAATAGAAGAGTAATAGGTTATATTGTGATGGTATATGCAAGCGTTTTCAGAGTTTCTTGTAAACTGTTAGCGCTATTGTTATATAAAAGTAGTTTTACTTATCATATGCTATAAACCCAGATAAAATTTATGTGTTTTCAATGATACTAGCTACTTTTCGGTGATTATAGCTGTTTTCCTACAAATTGAAGTATAAAATCCTCTTTTTAAAATAATTTGCACCTATAAGTAGCTTACATTTACATTTAACTAATAAAAGCAAGAGTAATAGGTTATTATTGTGATATAATGGTATAATTTGCAGGCGTTTATCCTAGTTCTTGTTAAAACTGTTGCGGTTATTGGTTATTATACAAGTAGTTTTTACTTATCATATTGCTATAAACCCATAAAAATGTAGGTGTTTTCATTGATATTAGCTAGTTATCGGTGATAATATAAACGGTTTCCTACAAATTGAAGTCATAAAATCTATTTTAGAAAATTTGACCTCAGAAGTAGCTTACATACAGTTAAATTATAAATAGAAGTGTAGAGGTTATTTATTGTGATATAACGTATATGCAAGTGTTTTTCATAGTTTCTTGTAAACTTGTAGACGTTATTGATATATACAAGTAGTTTTACTATGATATGCTATAAACCCATTAAAAATATAGTGTTTGCAATGATTTTAGCTAGTTATCGGTGATATATAGCTGTTTTCCTACAAAATTGAAGTATAAAATCTCTTTTTAGAATAATTTGCAACCGATAAGTAGCTTACATTAACATAAAAACTATTAAATAGAAGAGTAAAGAGGTATTTATTGTGATAAACTTGTATATTGCAAGCGTTTTTCATAATTCTTGTAACTGTAGCGTTATTTTAGATATACAAGTAGTTTTTACTTATCATATTGATTAAAACCATAAAAATGTTGTGTTTCAATGATACGAGGCTAGTTCTCGGTGATATACCTAGTGTTTTCCTATAAAATTGAAGTATAAAATCCTATTTTTAAGAGTTAAGATTTGCCCCTATAAAGCTACATTACCATTAAAGCTAAATAAATAGAAGAGTAAGAGGAAAATTTATGTGATAAACTGTATATTGCAAGCGTTTTTCATATTTTTTCTTGTAAACTTGTACCGTTATTGTATATATAAAAGTAGTTTCTACTTATGATATTGCTATAAAACCCATAAAAATAGTGTTTCAATTGATATTAGCTAGTTATCGGAGATATATAGCTGTTTCTACAAATGAAGTATAAAATCCTCTTTTTAAAATAATTTGCACCTATCAGTAGCTTACTATTACATTAAGCTAATAATAGAAGAGAATAGGTTATTTATGTGATATCACGGTATATGGCAAGCATTTTCATAGTTCTTCTTGTAAACTGTAGCGGTATTGTAGATATAAAAGTATAGTTTTACTTAATCATATTGCTATAAAAACCATAAAATGTAGTGTTTTCGATGAATTAGCTAGTTATCGGTGATAATAACTGTTTTCCTACAAATTGAAGTATAAAATCCTTCTGTTAGAAAAATTTGTGCTCCTATAAGTAGCTTTACATTAAAATTTAAGCTAAGAAAATAGAAGAGTAATAGGTTAGTATGTTATATAACGGTTATATCTGCAAGCGTTTTGTTCATAGTTTCTTGTAACTGTAGCGTATTGTATATATAAAAGTTAGTTTACTTATCATATTGCTATAAAACCCATAAAGTAGTTGTTTTCAATGATATTAGCTAGTATCGGTGATATATAACTGTTTTTCCTACAAATGAAGTATAAAAATCCTCTTTTTAGGAAAAATTTGCCCTATAAGTAGCTTACATTACATTAAGCTAGTAAATCGAAGAGTAATAGGTTATTTATGGTTATATAACGGTATTATGCAAGCGTTTTTCATAGTTTCTTGTTAAACTGTAGCGTTATTGTATATCAAAAGTAGTTTTTACTTATCAAGTGCTATATAACCCAACAAATGTTTGTGTTTTCAATGATATAGCTAGTTAGCGGTGATATATAGCTGTTTTCCTACAAACTGAAGTATAAAATCCTCTTTTTAGAAAATTTGCACCAAAAGTAGCTACAATTACATCAAAGCTATTAAATGGGAGGAGTAAGAGGTTTATTTATTGAAGATATAACTGTATATTGCAAGCGTTTTTCATAGTTTCTTGTAAAATTGTTGCGTTATTGTAATATACAAGTAGTTTCTCACTTAACATATTGTATAAACCCATAAAAATGTAGTATTTTCAATGATATTAGCTAGTTGATCGGTGAAATAGCTGCGTTCCTTACCAAATTGCAAGTATAAATAATCCTCTTTTAGAATAATTGGACCGATAAGTAGCTTACAGTACATTAAGCTATTTAAATATAAGAGTAAGAGGTTATAATTGTGATATCACGGTATATTGCCACGCGTTTTCCATTAGTTTCTTGTAAACTGTAAGCGTATTTGTATATATACAGTATCGTTACTTATCATATGCTATAAACCATAAAATGTAGTGTTTTTAAGATATTAGCTATGTTATCGGTGATATATACCAGTTTTTCCACAAATTATGAAGTACTAAATCCTCTTTTTAGAATTAATTTTGCACCTATAAGTAGCTTACATTACAATAAGTATTAAATAGAAGAGTAAGAGGTATGTATGTGATATAAATGATATTGCAAGCGTTTTTCAAGTTTCTGTAAAACTGTAGCGTTTATTGTAGATATAAAAAGTAGGTTACTTATCATATGCATATAACCCAGAAAATTGTAGTTTTCAATGATCAGTAGCTAGTTATCGGTTGAATATACCTGTTTTCCTACAAATGAAGTATAAAATCACTCTTTTTAAAATAATTTGCACCTACTAAGTAGTACATTACATTAAGCTAAATAAACATAGAAGAGTATAGGTATGTATTTGTGATATATGGTATATGCAGGCGTTTTTAATAGTTTATTGTAAACTGTTGCGTTATTGTATATTACAAAGTAGTTTTTACCTATCATTCTTGCTATAAAAACCCATAAAGATGTAGTGTTTGCAATGATATTAGCTAGTATCGGTCGATGTATAATGTTTTCCTACATATTGAAGTATAAAATCCTCTTTTAGAAAAAATTTGCCACCGATAAGTAGCCTTACATACATTAAGCTATTAAATAGAAGTGTTAAGAGGTTATTATTGTGATATAACGGGTATATTGCACGCGGTTTCCCATAGTTCTTGGTAAACTGAGCGTTAGTGTATAATACAAGGTATGTTTTACTTATCATATTGCTATTAAACCATAAAATGTAGTGTTTTCAATGATATTAGCTAGTTCTCGGGATAATAACGTATACCAGTTTTCCTACCAAATTGAAGTATAAAATCCTCTTTTTAGAAATAATTTGCACTTATTAAAGTAGCTTACATTACAAAAAGCTATTAACTAGAAGAGGGTAAGCGGGTATTTATTGTGATACTAAAACTGTATATTGCAAGCGTTTTTCATAGTTTGGCTTGTAAACTGTAGCGTTTATTGTATATTAAAGTAGTTTTACTTATCATATTGCTATAAACCCCAGTAAAATGTAGTGTTGTCAATGCGATATAGCTTAGTTATCGGTGATATATACCTGTTTTACTACAAATTGAAGTATAAAAATCCTCTTTTTTAAAATTATATTTGACACCTATAAGTAGCTACATTACATTAGTACTATAATAGAAGAGTTACATAGGTTTATTATTGCAAATATAATGGGATATGCCAGGCGTTTTCAGAGTAGTTTCTGTAAACTGTGCGTATTATATATATACAAGCTAGTTTATTATAATATGCTAAAACCAATTTAAAAGTAGTGTTTTCAATGAATTAGCTAGCTATCGGTGATAATAAAGTTTTCCTCCAAATTGAAGTACTTAAAAATCCTCTTTTTAGAAAAATTTGCACCTATAAGTAGCTTACATTACATTAAAGTATTAAATAGAAGTGTAGAGGTTATTTTATGTGATATAAACGGTATATTGTAAAGTGTTTTTCATAGTTCTTGTAAACTGTTAGCGTTATGTATAGATACAAGTAGTTTTTATCTTATCATATTGCATATAAACCCCAAAAATGTAGTGTTTGCAATGATTTTAGCTAGTTCTCCAGTGAAGAAAGAGTTGTTTTTTCTACAAAATTGAAGTATATTTCTTTATATATGTAGTTAAATAGCTTTTGATATTTGCTAACTAATAAAACTAGATTTTAAAAATTAATAGCTAAAAAAATATGTATTTTTCATGAAATTTAGATATCATTTTAATCTTTAAAAAACAACGTTTTTTAAGTATTTCGATGTTTTTGAAACGATAAAAAAAAAATGGTCGAGATGTGACATATTCAGCACTTTTACACCAACTATATTTTACAATGTTATGAGCTAAAAAATAGCATTTTCAAGAAATTTTAGCTATTCAATTTTTTAATCCTAAAAACAACGTTTTTTCTAGTATTTTAATACATTTTGAACGCCTTAAAAATGTCAAAAATTTGACATATTCAGCACTTTTCAAAACATATTTATAATATTAGGAGCTTAAAATATGATTTTTCGTGATAATTTAGTATCAATTTATTCATAGAAACATGTTTTTTCAAGGTTTTAATGATTTTTGAATGGCTAAAAAATGCGAAATTGACATATATCAAGATTTATTTTGATTAGAGAAATCAAATGTGGTATTTATAGTTTATTTTCGGTAGAAATTTCGTATTAAATTACTGTAAGCTTTATAATAGGAGTGAGGACTATATATTGTGATACCAATTGTATATTATACGTGTGTTTTCATAGTGTCTGTTTAATGGTTGTGTTAATATCAATTTAATAGAAGGAAATTCTACCTTTATGATAATCCTTTTATACCCTCAAATGTGTTCTTTTCCAATGATGTTAGCTAGTTTTATCGGTGATATATAGCAGTTGTCTACAAAATTGATATATACAATCCTTGTTTTACGAATAATTGTGCACTATAAGTAGCTACATTACCATTAAGCTAATGAATAAAAGAGTAATAGGTTATTTATTGTTATATAACGGTATATTGCAATCGTTTTTCATAGTTTCTTGTAAACTGTAGCGTTATTGTATATATACAAGTAGTTTTACTTATCATATTGCTATAAACCCATAAAATGTTGTGTTTTCAATGATATTAGCTAGTTATCGGTGATATATAGCTGTTTTCTACAATTGAAGTATAAAATCCTCTTTTTAGAATAATTTGCACCTATAAGTAGCTTACATTACATAAAACTATTAAATAGAAGAGTAAGAGGTTATTTATTGTGATATAACTGTATATTGCAAGCGTTTTTCATAGTTTCTTGTAAACTGTAGCGTTATTGTATATATACAAGTAGTTTTACTTATCATATTGCTATAAACCCATAAAATGTAGTGTTTTCAATGATATTAGCTAGTTATCGGTGATATATAGCTGTTTTCCTACAAATTGAAGTATAAAATCCTCTTTTAGAATAATTTGCACCTATAAGTAGCTTACATTACATTAAGCTATTAAATATAAGAGTAAGAGGTTATTTATTGTGATATAACGGTATATTGCTAGCGTTTTTCATAGTTTCTTGTAAACTGTAGCGTTATTGTATATATACAAGTATTTTTACTTATCATATTGCTATAAAACCATAAAATGTAGTGTTTTCAATGATACTAGCTAGTTATCGGTGATATATAGCTGTTTTCCTATAAATTGAAGTATAAAATCCTCTTTTTAGAGTAAGATGCACCTATAAAGCTTACATTACATTAAGCTAATAAATAGAAGAGTAAGAGGAAATTTATGTGATATAACTGTATATTGCAAGCGTTTTTTCATATTTCTTGTAAACTGTATCGTTATTGTATATATAAAAGTAGTTTTAACTTATCATATTGCTATAAACCCATAAAATATAGTGTTTCAATGATATTAGCTAGTTATCGGTGATATATAGCTGTTTTCCTACAAATTGAAGTATAAAATCCCTCTTTTAAATAATTTGCACCTATCAGTAGCTTACATTACATTAAGCTAATAAATAGAAGAGTAATAGGTTATTTATTGTGATATAACGGTATATTGCAAGCGTTTTTCATAGTCTCTTCTAAACTGTAGCGTTATTGTATATATACAAGTAGTTTTACTTATCATATTGCTATAAACCCATAAAATGTTGTGTTTTCAATGATATTAGCTAGTTATCGGTGATATATAGCTGTTTTCCTACAAATTGAAGTATAAAATCCTCTTTTTAGAATAATTTGCACCTATAAGTAGCTTACATTACATTAAGCTAATAAATAGAAGAGTAATAGGTTATTTATTGTGACGGTATATTGCAAGCGTTTTTCATAGTTTCTTGTAAACTGTAGCGTTATTGTATATATAAAAGTAGTTTTACTTATCATATTGCTATAAACCCATAAAATGTAGTGTTTTCAATGATACTAGCTAGTTATCGGTGATATATAGCTGTTTTCCTACAAATTGAAGTATAAAATCCTCTTTTTAAAATAATTTGCACCTATAAGTAGCTTACATTACATTAAACTAATAAATAGAAGAGTAATAGGTTATTTATTGTGATATAATGGTATATTGCAGGCGTTTTTCATAGTTTCTTGTAAACTGTTGCGTTATTGTATATATACAAGTAGTTTTACTTATCATATTGCTATAAACCCATAAAATGTAGTGTTTTCAATGATATTAGCTAGTTATCGGTGAATTAACGTTCTACAAATAGT
>JACEEZ010019813.1:0-23762 GCA_016584305.1 Chionoecetes opilio | reverse complement strand
ATAGATTAAGTAGCTTAATATAGCTAATGGGTAATTGCAAGCGTTTTTCATATTTCTTGTAAACTGTAGCGTTATTGTATATATACAAGTAGTTTTACTTATCATATTGCTATAAACCCATAAATGTTGTGTTTTTCAATGATACTAGCTAGTTATCGGTGATATATAGCTGTTTTCCTATAATTTGAAGTATAAAATCCTCTTTTTATAGTAAGATGCACCTATAAGTAGCTTACATTACATTAAGCTAATAAATAGAAGAGTAAGAGGTTATTTATTGTGATATAACTGTATATTGCAAGCGTTTTTCATATTTTCTTGTAAACTGTAGCGTTATTGTATATATAAAAGTAGTTTTACTTATCATATTGCTATAAACCCATAAAATATAGTGTTTTCAATGATATTAGCTAGTTATCGGTGATATATAGCTGTTTTCCTACAAATTGAAGTATAAAATCCTCTTTTTAAAATAATTTGCACCTATCAGTAGCTTACATTACATTAAGCTAATAAATAGAAGAGTAATAGGTTATTTATTGTGATATAACGGTATATTGCAAGCGTTTTTCATAGTCTCTTGTAAACTGTAGCGTTATTGTATATATACAAGTAATTTTACTTATCATATTGCTATAAAACCATAAAATGTAGTGTTTTCAATGATATTAGCTAGTTATCGGTGATATATAACTGTTTTCCTACAAATTGAAGTATAAAATCCTCTTTTTAGAAAAATTTGCACCTATAAGTAGCTTACATTACATTAAGCTATTAAATAGAAGAGTAAGAGGTTATTTATTGTGATATAAGGGTATATTGCAAGTGTTATTCATAGTTTCTTGTAAACTGTAGCGTTATTGTATATATACAAGTAGTTTTACTTATCATATTGCTATAAACCCTTAAAATGTAGTGTTTTCAATGATTTTAGCTAATTATCAGTGAAGAGTTTTTTTTCTTCTACAAATTGAAGTATATTTCTTTATATCTGTAGCTAAATAGCTTTTGATATTTGCTAAAACTATATTTTACAAAATTAATAGCTAAAAATATGTATTTCTCATGAAATTTAGATATCAATTTTAATCTGAAAACAATGTTTTTTCAAGTATTTTAATGTTTTTTTGAAAGGCTAAGAAATGTCGAAATTTGACATTATTCAGCACTTTTACACAACTATATTTTACAATGTTATGAGCTAAAAATATGCATTTTCATGAAATTTAGGTAGCAATTTTAATCCTAAAAACAACGTTTTTTCAAGTATTTTAATGCATTTTTGAAAGCCGTAAAAATGTCAAAATTTGACATTATTCAGCACTTTTACAGAACTATATTTTATAATATTAAGAGCTTAAAATATGTATTTTTCATGAAATTTATGTATCAATTTTATTCATCAAAACAACGTTTTTTCAAGTGTTTTAATGTATTTTTGAAGGGCTAAAAAATGTCGAAAATTGACATTATTCAGCCCTTTTTTTGATAGAGAAATTCAAAATGTGGTATTATAGTTGTTTTCGTTAGAAATTTCTATTTTAAGCTACTGTAAGCTTATAATAGGAGTTTGAGACTCTATATTGTGATACAATTGTATATTATACGTGTTTTTCATAGTTTCTTGTTAATTGTTGTGTTATATCATTAATAGAAGGAATTTACCTTATGATAATGCTTTATACCCTCAAAATGTGTTCTTTTCAATGATTTTAGCTAGTTATCGGTGATATATAGCAGTTTTCCTACAAATTGATATATACAATCCTTTTTTTTAGAATAATTTGCACCTATAAGTAGCTTACATTACATTAAGCTAATGAATAGAAGAGTAATAGGTTATTTATTGTTATATAACGGTATATTGCAATCGTTTTTCATAGTTTCTTGTAAACTGTAGCGTTATTGTATATATAAAAGTAGTTTTACTTATCATATTGCTATAAACCCATAAAATGTTGTGTTTTCAATGATATTAGCTAGTTATCGGTGATATATAGCTGTTTTCCTACAAATTGAAGTATAAAATCCTCTTTTTAGAATAATTTGCACCTATAAGTAGCTTACATTACATTAAGCTATTAAATATAAGAATAAGAGGTTATTTATTGTGATATAACGGTATATTGCAAGCGTTTTTCATAGTTTCTTGTAAACTGTAGCGTTATTGTATATATACAAGTAGTTTTACTTATCATATTCCTATAAACCCTTAAAATGTAGTGTTTTCAATGATTTTAGCTAGTTATCAGTGAAGAGTTGTTTTTTTCTACAAATTGAAGTATATTTCTTTAAATATATAGGTAAATAGCTTTTGATATTTGCTACAACTATATTTTACAAAATTAATAGCTAAAAATATGTATTTTTCATGAAATTTAGATATCAATTTTAATCCTAAAACAATGTTTTTTCAAGTATTTCAATGTTTTTTTGAAAGGCTAAAAAATGTCGAAATTTGACATTATTCAGCACTTTTACACAACTATATTTTACAATGTTATGAGCTAAAAATATGCATTTTCAAGAAATTTAGGTATCAATTTTAATCCTAAAAACAACGTTTTTTCAAGTATTTTAATACATTTTTGAAAGCCTTAAAAATGTCAAAATTTGACATTATTCAGCACTTTTACACAACTATATTTTATAATATTAAGAGCTTAAAATATGTATTTTTCGTGAAATTTATGTATCAATTTTATTCCTAGAAACAACGTTTTTTCAAGTGTTTTAATGTATTTTTGAATGGCTAAAAAATGTCGAAAATTGACATTATTCAGCCCTTTTTTTGATAGAGAAATTCAAAATGTGGTATTATAGTTGTTTTCGTTAGAAATTTCTATTTTAAACTACTGTAAGCTTATAATAGGAGTTTGAGACTCTATATTGTGATACAATTGTATATTATACGTGTTTTTCATAGTGTCTTGTTAATTGTTGAGTTATATCATTAATAGAAGGAATTTACCTTATGATAATTCTTTATACCCTCAAAATGTGTTCTTTTCAATGATTTTAGCTAGTTATCGGTGATATATAGCAGTTTTCCTACAAATTGATATATACAATCCTTTTTTTTAGAATAATTTGCACCTATAAGTAGCTTACATTACATTAAGCTAATGAATAAAATTGCAAGCGTTTTTCATAATTTCTTGTAAACTGTAGCGTTATTGTATATATTCAAGTAGTTTTACTTATCATATTGCTATAAACCCATAAAATGTAGTGTTTTCAATGATATTAGCTAGTTATCACTGTTTTCCTTCAAATTGAAGTATAAAATCCTCTTTTTAGAATAATTTGCACCTATAAGTAGCTTACATTACATTAAGCTATTAAATATAAGAGTAAGAGGTTATTTATTGTGATATAACGGTATTTTGCTAGCGTTTTTCATAGTTTCTTGTAAACTGTAGCGTTATTGTATATATACAAGTATTTTTACTTATCATATTGCTATAAACCCATAAAATGTTGTGTTTTCATGATTACTAGCTAGTTATCGATGTATATAAGCTGTTTTCCTATAAAGTGAAGTATATAAAATACCTTTTTAGAGTTAAGATGCACCTATAATAAGCTCATATTACATTAAAACGAATAAATAGAAGAGTAAGAGGAATTTATTGTGATATAATGTATATGCAAGCGTTTTCAATTTTGCTTGTAAACTGTACCGTTATGATATATATTAAAAGTAATTTTACTATTAGATATTGGCTATAAACATAAAATATAGTGTTTTTTCAAGATATTAGCTAGTTATCGGTGATATATAGCTGTTTTCCTACAAATTGAAGTATAAAATCCTCTTTTTAAAATAATTTGCACCTATCACTAGCTTACATTACATTAAGCTAATAAATAGAAGAGTAATAGGTTATTTATTGTGATATAACGGTATATTGCAAGCGTTTTTCATAGTCTCTTGTAAACTGTAGCGTTATTGTATATATACAATTAGTTTTACTTATCATATTGCTATAAACCCATAAAATGTTGTGTTTTCAATGATATTAGCTAGTTATCGGTGATATATAGCTGTTTTCCTACAAATTGAAGTATAAAATCCTCTTTTTAGAATAATTTGCACCTATCAGTAGCTTACATTACATTAAGCTAATAAATAGAAGATTAATAGGTTATTTATTGTGATATAACGGTATATCGCAAGCGTTTTTCATAGTTTCTTGTAAACTGTTGCGTTATTGTATATATACAAGTAGTTTTACTTATCATATTGCTATAAACCCATAAAATGTAGTGTTTTCAATGATATTAGCTAGTTATCGGTGATATATAGCTGTTTTCCTAAAAAATTGAAGTATAAAATCCTCTTTTTAAAATAATATGCACCTATAAGTTTACATTACATTAAGCTAATTAAATAGAATTTGTAGGAGGTTATTTATTGTGATATAACGGTATATTGCAAGTTTTTTTTCAAGTTTCTTGTAAACTGTAGCGTTATTGTATATATACAAGTAGTTTTACTTATCATATTGCTATAAACCCATAAAATATAGTGTTTCAAGATATTAGCTAGTTATCGGGATATATAGCTGTTTTCCTACAAATTGAAGTATAAAATCCTCTTTTTAAAAATTTTGCACCTATCAGTAGTTTACATTACATTAAGCTAATAAATAGAAGAGTAATAGGTTATTTATTGTGATATAACTGTATATTGCAAGCGTTTTCATAGTCTCTTGTAAACTGTAGCTTTATTGTATATATACAAGTAATTTTATTTATCATATTGCTATAAAACCATAAAATGTAGTGTTTTCAATGATATTAGCTAGTTATCGGTGATATAAACTGTTTTCCTAAAAATTTGAAGTATTAAAATCCTCTTTTTAGAAAAATTTGCACCTATAAGTAGCTTACATTACATTAAGCTATTAAATAGAAGAGCAAGGGGGTTTTTTATTGTGATAAAAGGGTATATTGCAAGTGTTATTCATAGTTTTTTGTAAACTGTAGCGTTATTGTATATATACAAAGTAGTTTTACTTATCATATTGCTAAAAACCCCTTTAAAAAATGTAGTGTTTTCAATGATTTAGCAGTTATCAGTGAAGAGTTGTTTTTTTCTACAAATGAAGTATATTTCTTTATATCTGTAGCTAAATAGCTTTTGATATTTGCTACAACTATATTTTACAAAATTAATAGCTAAAATATGTATTTTTCATGAAATTTGGGATATAAAATTTTAAATTTCTTAAAACAATGTTTTTAAAGGGTATTTCAATGTTTTTCTTTGAAAGGCAAAAAAAAGTCGAAATTTGACATTATTCAGCACTTTTACACAACTATATTTTACAATGTTATAAAGCAAAAAAATATGCATTTTCAAGAAATTTAGGTATCAATTTTAATCCTAAAAACAACGTTTTTTCAAGTATTTAATACATTTGAAAGCCTAAAATGTCAAAATTTGACATTATCAGCACTTTTACACAACTATATTTTATAATATTAAGAGTTTAAAATATGTATTTTTCGTGAAATTTATGTATCAATTTTATTCCTAGAAACAACGTTTTTTCAAGTGTTTTAATGTATTTTTGAATGGCAAAAAATGTGGGAAAATGACATTATTCAGCCCTTTTTTTAGAGAAATTCAAAATGTGGTATTATAGTTGTTTCGTTAGAAATTCTATTTTAAACTACTGTAAGCTTATAATAGGAGTTGAGACTCTATATTGTGATACAATTGTATATTATACGTGTTTTTCATAGTGTCTTGTTAATTGTTGTGTTTATTTATTAATAGAAGGAATTACCTTATGATAATCCTTTATACCCTCAAAATGTGTTCTTTCAATGATTTTAGCTAGTTATCGGTGATATATAGCAGTTTTTCCCACAAATTGATATATACAATCCTTTTTTTTTTAATAATTTGCACCTATAAGTAGCTTACATTACATTTAAACTAATGAATAAAGAGTAATAGGTTATTTATTGTTATATAACGGTATATTGCAATCGTTTTTCAATAGTTTCTTGTAAACTGTAGCGTTATTGTATATATAAAAGTAAAAATTTTCTTATCATATTTCTATAAACCCATAAAATGTTTGTGTTTTCAATGATATTAGCTAGTTATCGGTGATATAGCTGTTTTCCTACAAATTGAAGTATAAAAACCTGTTTTAGAATAATTTGCACCTAATAAGTAGCTTACATTACATAAAACTATTAAATAGAAGAGAAGAGGTTATTTTTTGTGATATAAACTGTATATTGCAAGCGTTTTTCATAATTTCTTTTAAACTGTAGTATTGTATATATAAAGTAGTTTTACTTATCATATTGCTATAAACCCATAAAATGTGTGTTTTCAATGATATTAGCTAGTTATCGGTGATATATAGCTGTTTTCTACAAATTGAAGATAAAATCCTCTTTTTTGAATAATTTGCACCATAAGTAGCTTACATTACATTAAGCTATTAAAAATAAGAGTAAGAGGTTATTTATTGGATATAACGGTATATGCTTGCGTTTTTCATAGTTTCTTGTAAACTGTAGCGTTATTGTATATATACAAGTATTTTTACTTATCATATTGCTATAAACCCATAAAATGTAGTGTTTTCAATGATATTAGCTAGTTATCGGTGATATATAGCTGTTTTCTACAAATTGAAGTATGAAATCCTCTTTTTAGAATTAATTTGCACCTATAAGTAGCTTACATTACATTAAGCTAATAAATAGATGAGTAATAGGTTTTATTTTTTATATAACGGTATATTGCAAGCATTTTTCTAGTTTCTTGTAAAATGTAGCGTTATTGTATATTTAAAAGTAGTTTTACTTATCATATTGCTATAAACCCCTAAAATGTTGTGTTTTCAATGATACTAGCTAGTTATCGGTGATATTATAGCTGTTTTCCTATAAATTGAAATATAAAATCCTTTTTAGAGTAAGATGCACCTATAAAAACTTTCATTACATTAAGCTAATAAATAGAAGAGTAAGAGGGAAAATTTTTTGTGATATAAAATGTATATTTCAAGCGTTTTTCATATTTTTTGTAAACTGTACCGTTATTGTATATATAAAAATAGTTTTACTTATCATATTGCTATAAACCCATACAATATAGTGTTTTCAATGATATTAGCTAGGTATCGGTGATATATAGCGTTTCCTACAAAATTTAAGTATAAAATCCTCTTTTAAAATAATTGCACCTATCAGTAGCTTACATACATTAAGCTAATAAATAAAGAGGGAATAGGTTATTATTGTGATATAACGGTATATTGCAAGCGTTTTTTCATAATCTCTTCAAACTGTAGCGTTATTGTATAATACAAGTAGTTTTACTTATCATATTTCTATAAACCCAAAATGTTGTGTTTTCAATGATATTAGCTAGTTATTGGTGATATATAGCTGTTTTCCTACAAATTGAAGTTAAAATCCTTTTTTAGAATAATTTGCACCTATAAAATAGCTTACATTACATTAAACTAATAAAAAGAAGAGAATAGGTTATTATTGTGATATAACGGTATATTGCAAGCGTTTTTCATAGTTTCTTGTAAACTGTAGCGTTATTGTATATATAAAGTAGTTTTATTATCATATTGCTATAAACCCCTAAAAAGTAGTGTTTCAATGATATTAGCTAGTTATCGGGATATATAACTGTTTTCCTACAAATTGAAGTATAAAATCCTCTTTTTTGAAATATTTTCTCCTATAAGTAGCTTACATTTCATTAAGCTAATAAATAGAAGAGTAATAGGTTATTTATTGTTATATAACGGTATATTGCAAGCGTTTTTCATAGTTTTTGTAAAAATGTAGCGTTATTGTTTTATATACAAGTAGTTTACTTATCATATTGCTATAAACCCATAAAATGTTGTGTTTTCAATGATATTAGCTAGGTATCGGTGATATATAGCTGTTTTCCTACAAACTGAAGTATAAAATCCTCTTTTTAGAATAAATTGCACCTATAAGTAAACTTACATTACATTAAGCTAATAAAATAGAAGAGTAATAGGTTATTTATTGTGATATAACGGTTATATTGCAAGCGTTTTTCATAGTTTCTTGTAAAACTGTAGCGTTTATTGTATTATATAAAAGTAGTTTACTTATCATATGCTATAAACCCATAAAATGTAGTGTTTTCCAATGATAGTAGTAGTTATCGGGATATATAGCTGTTTTCCTACAAATTGAACGTATAAAATCCTCTTTTTAAAATAATTTGCACCTATAATTAGATACATTCAATTAAGCTAATAAATAGAAGAGTAAAGGTTATTATTGGATATAATGGTATATTGCAGGCGTTTTCCATAGTTCTTGTAAACTGTTGCCGTTATTGTAAGATACAAGTAGTTTTACTTATCATATTGCTATAAACCCATAAAATGTATGTTTTCAATGATATTAAGCTAGTTATCGGGATATATAACTGTTTTCCTACAAATTGAAGTATGAAAATCCTCTGTTTTAGGAAAATTTGCACCTATAGTAGCTTACATTACTTAAGCTATTAAATAGAAGTGTTAGGATGTTATTTATTGTGATATAACGTAATAGTGCAAGTGTTTTTCATAGTTTCTGGTTAAACTGTAGGTTATTGATATATACAAGTAGTTTACTTATCATATTGCTATAAACCCATAAAATATAGTGTTTTCAATGATATAGCTAGTTATCGGTGATATATAGACTGGTTTCCTACAAATTGAAGTTATAAAATCCTCTTTTTAAAAATAATTGCACCTATCAGGAGCTTTACCATTACATTAAGCTAAAAATAGAAGGAGTAATAGGTTATTTATGTGATATAACGGATATGCAAGCGGTTTTTCATAGTCCTTGTAAACTGTAGCGTTATGTAAATACCAAGTAAATTTTACTTATCTATTGCTATAAAACCATAAAGTAGTGTTTTCAATGAATTAGCTAAGTTATCGGTGATATATAAACGGTTTTCCTACAAATTGAAAGTATAAAATCCCTCTCATTTAGAAAAATTTGCCACTTATAAGTAGCTTACATTACATTAAGCTATTAAATAGAGAGCAAAAGGTTAAAATT
The DNA here is from genome assembly GCA_016584305.1 of Chionoecetes opilio. Lineage (NCBI taxonomy): Eukaryota > Metazoa > Arthropoda > Malacostraca > Decapoda > Majidae > Chionoecetes > Chionoecetes opilio. Next base: position 14,666 of record JACEEZ010019813.1, on the reverse strand, counting down.
TAGTGATATAAGGGTTTATGCAAGTGTTATTCATAGTTTCTTGTAAAACTGGTGCGTTGATTGTATATATACAAGTAGTTTTACTTATAATATGCTCTAACTTTAAAATGTAGTGTTTTCAATGATTTTCGCTAGTTAGCAGTGACGAGTTCTTTTTTTCTAAAATTGAAGTATATCTCTTTATAGCTTAAAGTGCTTTTCTTGTAGCTAAATCAGCCTTGTGATTATTTTGCTACAACTATATTTACACAATTATAGTCTAAAAATATGTATGTTGCATGAAAATGTAGATATCAATTTTTATCTTAAAACAATTTTTTTCAAGTATTTCAAGTTTTTTTGAAAGGCTTAAAACATGTCGAAAATTTGACATTATCAGCACTTTTACACAACTATATTTTACAATGTTATGAGCTAAAAATATGCATTTTCAAGAATTTAGGTATCAATTTTAATCCTAAAAACAACGTTTTTTCAAGTATTTTAATACATTTTTTGAAAGCCTTAAAATGTCAAAATTTGACATTATTCAGCACTTGTACACAACTATATTTTATACTATTAAGAGTTTAAAATATGTATTTTTCGTGAAATTTATGGATCAATTTTATTACTAGAAACAACGTTTTTGCAAGTGTTTAATGTATTTTTGAATGGCTAAAAAATGTCGAAAATTGACAGTATTAATCCCTTTTTGATAGAGAAATTCAAAATGTGGTATTATAGTTGTTTTCGTTAGAAAATTTCTATTTTAAACTACTCTGTAAGCTTATAATATGGAGTTGAGACTCTATATTGTGAACAATTGTATATTATACGGTTTTTCATAGTGTCTTGTTAATTGTTGTGTTTTCTCATTGATAGAAGGAATTACTATGAATAATCTTTATACGCAAAATTGTTCTTTCAATTGATTTAGCTAGTTACGGTTGATATATAGCAGTTTTCCTACAAATGAATATACAATCCTTTTTTTAGAAGAATTTGCACCTATAAGTAGCTTAACATTTACATTAAGCATATGTGAATAAAGAGTAATAGGCTATTATTGTTATTATAACTGTATATGTGCAATAGTTTTTCATAGTTTTCTTGTAACTGTAGCGTTATTGTATATATACAAGTTAAGTTTATTATCATATTGCTATAAACCCATTAAATGTGTGTTTTTTTTCACCAATGGATATTAGCTAGTTATTGGTGATATATAGCGGTTTTCCTACAAATTGAAGGTATAAAATCTCTTTTGTGAATAATTTGCACCTATAAGTAGCTTACATTACATTAAGCTAATAAATAGAAGAGTAATAGGTTATTTTTAATGTGATATAAGGGTATATTGCAGGCGTTTTTCATAGTTTCTTGTAAAAACTGTTGCGTTATTGTATATATACAAGTAGTTTACTTTCCATATTGCTATAAACCCATAAAATGTAGTGTTTCAATGATATTAGCTAGTTATCGGTGATATATAACTGGTTTCCTTACAAATGAAGTAGAAAATCCTCTTTTGTAGAAAAAAATTTGCACCTATAAGTAGCTAATACATTAAGCCTATTAAATAGAAGTTAGGATGTATTTATTGTGATATAACGGTATAATTGCAAGCGTTTTTTCATATTTTCTTGTAAACGTTTACCGTTATTGTATATATAAAAGTTAGTTTTACTTATCATAATTGGCTATAAAAACCATAAAAATATAGTGTTTCAATGAAATTAGCTAGTTATCGGTGATAATAAGCTGTTTTCCTACAAATTGAAGTATAAAATCCTCTTTTTAAAGTAATTGACCTATCAGTAGCTACATTACATTAAAGCTAATAAATAGAAGAGTAATAGGTTTATTATGATGATTATAACAGGTATATTGCAAGAATTTTTCATAGTTCTTGTAACTGTAGCGTTTTGTATATTTACAAGTAGTTTTACGTACATATTGCTATAAAACCCATCAAATGTATGTTTTCAATTGATAGAGCTAGTTCTCCCCCCGGTGATATATAAACTGTTTTCCTACAAAATTGAAGTATATTAAAATCCTCTTTAGAAAAAATTTGCACCGCCTATAAGTAGCTTAATTACATTAAGCTATTAAATAGAAGGTAGGATGTGTAGTTATTGTGATATAACGGTATATTGCAAGTGGTTTTCATAGTTTCTTGTAAACTTTGTAAAAAAAGCGGTATATTGTATATATACAAGTAGTTTTACTTATCATATTGCTTATAAACAAAAATGTTGTGTTTTCAATGATATTAGCTAGTTATCGGTGATATATAGCTGTTTCCTCAAATGAAGTATAAAAATCCTCTTTTTAGATAATTTGCACCTCATCAGTAGCTTACATTACATAAAACTATTAAACTAGAAGAGTAAGAGGTTATTTATTGTGATATAACGTATATTGCAAGCGTTTTTCATAGTTTCTTGTAAACTGTAGCGTTTATTGTATATATACAAAGTAGTTTTACTTCATCAATTGCTATAAAAACCCCAAAATTGTAGTGTGTTTTCAATGATATTAGCTAGTTATCGGTGATATAGAGCTGTTTTCCTACAAATGGAAGTATAAAAATCCTCTTTTAGAAGAATTTGCACCTATAAGTAGCTTACATACATTAAGCTATTTAAATATAGAGTAAGAGGTATTATTGTGTATTAACGGGATATTGCTTGCGTTTTTCATTATTGTTCTTGTACACTGTAGCGTTACTGTATAATACAAGTGTTTGTACTTATCATATTGCTATAAACCATAAAATGTAGTGTTTTCAATGATATTACTAGTATCGGTGATATAAGCTGTTTTTCCTACAAAATTGAGTATGAAATCCACTTTCGATAATTTGCAACCTATAAGTAGCTTACATTCATTTAAGCAAAAATAGAAGAGTAATAGGTTATTTATTGTTATATAACGGTACTATTGCAAGCATTTTCATAGTTCTTGTACAACTGTAGGCGGATTGTATATGTACCAAGTAGTTGTACTATCAATTGTAATAAACCCATAAAATGTTTGTTTTTCAATGATACTCGCTAGTTATCGGGATATATAGCTGTTTTTTCCTAAAATGAAGTGATAAAAATCCTCTTTTAGAGTAAGATGCAACTATAAAGCTTTACATTTACCTTAAGCTAATAAATAGAAGAGTAAGAGGAAATTTATTGTGATATAAACTGTATATTGCAAAGCGTTTTTCATATTTTCTTGTAAAAAATGTACCGTTATAGGTATATATAAAAGTGAGTTTTACTTATCATATTGCTATTAAACCAACAATATAGTGTTTTCAATGATATTAGCCAGGTTATCGGGGATCTATAGCTGTTTGCCTACAAATTGAAGTATAAAAATCCTCTTTTTAAAATAATTTCACCTATCAGTAGCTTGACATTACATTACAGCTAAAAATAGAAGGAAGTAAGAAGGGGTTATTTATTGTGATATAACGGTATATTGCAAGCGTTTTCATAATCTCTTCTAAACTGTAGCGTTATTGTATATTATTATAACAAAGTAGTTTTGACTTATCATATTGCTATAAAACCCATAAAATGTTGTGTTGTCAATATTTTAGCTAGTTATCGGTGATTATATAGCTGTTTCCTACAAATTGAATCTAAAATACTCTTTTTAGAATACTTTGCACCTATCAAGTAGCTTACATTACATTAAGCTAATAAATAGAAGAGTAATAGGTTATTTATGTGATATAACGGTATATTGCAAGCGTTTTTCATAGTTTCTTGTAAACTGTAGCGTTATTGTATACATATAGAAGTAGTTTAGTATTCATAGTGCGATAAAACCCATTAAATGTAGTGTTTTCAATGATATAGCTTAGTTAGCCCGGTGATATATAACTGTTTTCACAAATTGAAGTATAAAATCCTCTTTTTAGAAAAATTTGCTCCTATAAGTAGCGTACATTAACATAAGCTAAGAAATAGAAGAGTAATAGGTTATTTATGGTTATATAAACGGTTATTGCAAGCGTTTTCATTTAAGGGTTTCTTGGAAAACTGTAGCGGTTATTGTAGATATACAAGTAGTTTTACTTATCATATTGCTATAAAACCCATAAAATGTTTGTGTTTTCAATGATATTAGGCTAGTATCGGGTGATATATAGCGTTTCCTACAAACTGAAGTATAAAATCCTCTTTTTAGAATAATTGCACCTATAAGTAGCTGACATTACATAAAGCAATTAATAGAGGAGTAAGGAGTTTATTTATTGAGATATAAATGTATATTGCAAGCGCTTTTTCATAGTTTCTTGGTAACTGTTGCGTTTATTGATATATACAAGTAGTTGTACCTATCATATTGCTATAAACCCATAAAATGTTAGTGTGTTTTCAATGCATTCAGTTAGTTATCGGTGATCTATAAGTGTTTTCTCAAATTGCAAGTATAAAATCCTCTTTTTTGAATTAATTGGGACCTATTAAAAGTAGTTCATACATTAAGCTATTAAATATAAGAGTAAGAGTTATTAATTGTGATTATAACGGTATATTGCACGCGTTTTTCATAGTTTCTTGTAAACGGTAGCGTTATTGTATATATACAAGTATTTTACTTATCATATTGCTATAAACCCCATAAAATGTAGTCCAGTGTTTCAATGATATTGATAGTTACCGTGAATCTACCTGTTTCCTAAATTGAGTATAAAATCCTCTTTTTAGAATATTTGACACTATAAGTAGCTGTACATTACAATAAGCTATTAAATAGAAGAGTAAGAGGTTATTTATGTGAATATAACTGTATATTCAAGCGTTTTCATAGTTTCTTGTAAACTGTAAGCGTTATTGATATATTAAAAGTAGTTTTACTTATTCATTTATGCTATAAACCATAAAAAGTAGTGGTTTCAATGATATTAGCTAGTTACGGTGATATATACCTGTTTTCCATACAAATTGAAGTATAAAATCCTCTTTTAAAATTAATTTGCACATATAAGTAGCTTACATTATATAAAGCCTAATGAAATAGAAGAGGTAATAGGTTATTTATTGTGATATAATGTATATTGGCAGGCGTTTTCATAGTTTCTTGTAAAAACTTCTGCCTTATTGTATATATACAAGTATTTTACTACTCATATGCTATTTAAACCCATAAAATGTAGACTGTTTTCAATTGATATTAGCTAGTTATCGGTGCTATATACTGTTTTCCTACAAATTGAAGTATAAAATCATTTTTTAGAAAAAATTTTGCACCATATGTAGTTAATTACATTAAGCTATTTGAAATAGAAGTGGAAGCGGTTATGTATTGTGATTATAACGGTATATTGCAATGTTTTTCATAGTTTCTTGTAAACTGTAGCGTTATTGATACTATACCAGTACTTTTACTTATCATATTGTATAAACCCTTAAAATGTAGTGTTTGCAATTGATTTTAGCTAGTTATCAGTGAAGATGTTGTTTTTTTTCTACAATTGAAGTATATTTATTTATATATTGTAACTAAATAGCTTTGATATTTGACTAAAACTATATTTGACAAAATTAATAGCTAAAAATATGTATTTTTCATGAAATTTAGATATCAATTTTTATCTTCTTAAAACAACGTTTTTCAAGTATTCAAGTTTTTTTGAAACGATCAATGAATGTCGAGATTTGAACATATTCAGCAACTTTACACAACTATATTGTTACATGTTATGAGCTAACAAAAATGCATTTCAAGAAAAATTTAGGTATCAATTTTACAAGTCCTAAAACAACGTTTTTTTTAAGTATTTATACATTTTTGAAAAGCCTTAAAAAATGTCAAAATTTGCCATTATTCAGCACTTTTACACAATATATTTTATAATATTAAGAGGCTTAAAATAGTATTTTCGTTGAAATTATGTATCAATTTTTTTATCCTAGAAACAACGTTTCTCAAGTGTTTTAATGTATTTTGAATGGCTAAAAAAGTCGAAAATTGACAGTATATCAAGGACTTTTTTGATAGAGAAATTCAAAATGTGGTATTATAGTTGTTTTCGTTAGAATTTCTATTTTAAACTACTGTAAGCTATACTAGGAGTTGAGACTTATATTTGTGATACAATGTATATTATACGTGTTTTTCATTAGTGTCGTGAATTGTTGTGTTATATCATTTAATAGAAGGAAATTTACTTAGATAATCTTTATACCCTCAAAATGTGTCTTTCTTCAATGATTTTAGCAGGTATCGGTGATATATAGCAGTTTTCCTACAAATTGATATATACAACCCTTTTTTTTTAGAATTAATTTCACCTATAAGTGCACATTCCATTAAGCTAATGAAATAACAAAGATATAGTTATTTATTGTTATATAAAACGGTATATTGCATTCGTGTTTTCATACGTTTCTTGTGTAAAACTGTAGCGTTATTGTATATATACAAGTAGTTTTCTTATCATATTGCTATAAACCCATACAAATGTTGTTGTTCAATGATATTAGCTAGTATCGGTGAATATAGCGTTTACATAACCAAATTGAAGTATAAAATCCTCATTTTAGAATACATTGCACCTCTTAAGTAGCTTAATTACATAAAACTATTAAATAGAGAGTAAGAGGTTATTTATTGTGAATAACTGTATGATTGCACGGTTTTTCATAGTTTCTTGTAAACTGTAGCGTTGATTGTATATATACAAGTAAGTTTTACTTATCTATTGCTTATACACCCATTTAAAAAGTAGTGTTTTCAATTATATTAGTAGTTATCGGTGATTATAGCAATGTTTTCCTACAAAATTGAAGTAATAAAATCCTCTTTTTCGCATAATTTGCACCTATAAGTAGTTTCATTACCATTAAGTCTATTAAATATAAGCGTAAGACGCGTTATTATTGTGATTATACAGGGTATATTGCTAGCGTTTTTTCATAGTTTTTGTAAAACTGTAGCGTTATTGTATCGATAACAAGTATTTTTACTTATCTTCATATGCTATAAACCATAACATGTAGTGTTTTCAAATTGATTATTAGCTAGATATCGTTGATATAAGCTGTTTCCTACAAATTGAAGTATGAAATCCACTTTTTAGAATAATTTGCACATATCAAGTAGCTTACATTACATTAAGTAAAAATAGAAGAGTAATAGGTTATTTATTGTATATAAACGGTATATTGCAAGCGTTTTCATAGTTTCTGTAAAACTGTGCGTTATGGTATATATACAAGAGTTTTACTTATCATATTGCTATAAACCCATAAAAGTTGTGTTTTCAATGATACTAGCTAGTTATCGGTGATATATAGCTGTTTTCTATTAAATTGAAGTATAAAATCCTCTTTTTAGAGTAAGATGCACATATAAAGCTACATTACATTAAGCAATAAATAGAAGAGTAAGAGGAAAGTTATTGTGATATTAAACAAAAAACTTGGTATATTGAGCAAGCGTTTTCATATTTCTTGAAAACTGTAACGTTAGTGTATATATAAAAGTAGTTTTACTTATCATTTGCTTATAAACCCATAAAAATAGTAGTGTTTTCATGATATTTAGTAGTTATTCGGTGATATATAGCTGTTTTCCTACAAATTGAAGTATAAAATTCCTCTTTTAAAATAATGTGCACCTATCAGTAGGCTCACCATTACATTTAAGCTAATAAATAGGAAAGAGTAATAGGTTATTTATTTGATATAACGGTAATTGCAAGCGTTTTTCATAGTCTCTTCTAAACTGTAGCGTTATTGTATAGATACAAGTAGTTTACTTATCATATTGCTATATAAACACATAAAAATGTTGTGTTTCCATGATATTAGCTAGTATCGGTGGATATATAGCTGTTTTCCTACAATTGAAGTAATAAATCCTTTTTTAGAATAATTTGCACCTATAAGTAGCTTACATTACATTAAGTAATAAATAGAAGAGAATAGGTTATTTATTTGGGGATAGAAACGGTATATTGCAAGCGTTTTTCAGAGTTTCTGTAACTGTAGGCGTTATTGATATATTAAAGTAGTTTACTTATCATATGGGCTATATAACCCATTAAAATGTAGTGTTTTCAATGATATTAGATAAATATCGGTGTATATAGCTGTTTTCCTACAAATTGAAGTATAAAAAATCCTCTTTTTAAATAATTTGCCACCTATAGTAGCTTATACTACATTAAGCTAATAATAGAAGAGTAATAGGTTATTATTGTGATATAATGGTATATTTGCAGGGCGTTTTAATAGTTTCTTGTAAACTGTTGCTTTATTGTATATATCACAAGTGAGTTTATTATCATATTGCTATACACCATAAAATGTAGGGTTTTTCCAATGATAGTAGCTCGTTATCGGTGATAGATAACTGTTTTTCCTACAAATGAAGTTATAAAAGCTCGTTTTAGAAAAAATTTGCCACCTAAAGTAGCTTACATGGACATAAGATATAAAAGAAGTGTAAGAGGTTATTATTGTGATATAACGGTATATTTGCAAGTGTTTTTCATGGTTCTTGTAAACTGTAGCGTTATGGTATATATACAAGTAGTTAACTTATCATATTGCTATAAACCATAAAATAAGTGTTTGCAATGATTTTTAGCTAGTTATCGGGGATATATAGCTGTTTTTCCTACAAATTGAAGTATTAAAATCCTCTTTTTAAAATTAATTTGCACCTATCAGTAGTTCTTACATTACATTAAGCTAATAATAGAAGAGTTATAGGTTATTTATTGTGTGATAAAAACGGTATATTGCAAAGGCTGTTTTTCATAGTTTCTTGTAAAATGTACGTTATTGATATATATACAAGTAATTTTTACTTATATTATTGCTATTAAAACCATAAAATGTAGTTGTTTCAATGATATTAGAAGTTATCGGTTCTATATCAACTGTTTTCCTACAAATGAAGTATAAAATCCCTCTTTTTTAGAAAAAATTTGCCACCTATAAGTAGCTTACATTACATTAAGCTATTAAATAGACGAGTAAGAGGTATTTATTGTGATATAGGGTATGATTGCAAGTGGTATCATAGTTTCTGTAAACGTAGCGTAATATACAAGTAGTTTATATCATATTGCTATAAACCTTATAATGTAGTGTTTTCAATGATTTAGCTAGTTATCAGTGAAGAGCTGTTTTTTTTCTACAAACTGAAAGTATATTCTTATTCTGTTAGCAAATAGCTTTTGAAAATTGCTACAACTATATTTACAAAATTAATAGCTAAAATATGTATTTTTCATGAAAATTTAGATATAATTTTAATCTTTAAAACAATGTTTTTTTAAGTTATTCAAATGTTTTTTTGAAAGTCTAAAAATGTCGAAATTTGACAATTATTCAGCATTTTACACAACTAATTTTACATGTTATGAGCTAAACTAGGCATTTTCAAAAAATTTAGGTATCCAATTTTAAATCCTAGAAACACACGTTTTTTCAAGTATTTAATACATTTTGAAATCTTAAAAATGCAAATTTGACATTATTAAGCACTTTTACACAACTATATTATAATATTAGAGCCTAAAATATGTATTTTTTTAATGAAACTTATGTATCAATTTTATTCTAGAAGAAGAAACAACGTTTTTTCAAGGTTTTAATGTATTTTTGAAGGGCCTAAAAAAATGTCGAAAATGACATTATTCAGACCTTTTTTTGATAGAGAAATTCAAAAATGTGGTATTATAGTTGTTTTCGTTAGAAATTTTATTTAAAGCACTTGTAAGCTTATAATAGGAGTTGCGACTCTATATGTGATACAATTGTATATATATGTGTTTTTCATAGTTTCTGTTAATTGTTGGTTTGTATATCATAATAGAAGGAATTTACCTTATGTATGCTTTATACCCTCAAAATGTGTATCTTTCAATGATTTTAGCTAGTTATCGGTGATATATAGCCAGTTTTCTACATAGTGATATATACATTCCTTTGTGTTAGAATATTTGCCCCTATAAGTAGCTACATTACATTAAGCTAAAGAATAAAATTGCATAAGCGTTTTCATAATTTCTTTGTAAACTGTAGCTTTATTGTATATATACAAGTAGTTTTACTATCATATTGCTATAAACCCATAAAATTAGTGTTTTCCAATGATATAGCTAGTTAATCGCTGTTTTCCTACAAATGAAGTATAAATCCTCTTTTTAGCATAATTGAACCTATTAACTAGCTTACATTACATTAAGCTAATAAATAGAAGAGTAAAGGTTATTTATTGTTATATAACGGTATATTGTGCAAGCGTTTTCATAGTTTCTTGTAAACTGTAGCGTTATTTATATATACAAGTAGTTTTACTTATCATATTGCCTAGTAAAACCCCATAAAATGTTGTGTTTTCAATGATAATAGCTAGTTATCGGGGATATATAGCTGTTTTCCTATAAATGAATGTATAAAATCCTCTTTTTAGGTAAGATGCACTATATAGCTCATATTACATTAAAACTAATAAATATGAAGAGAAAGAGGATAAGTTATTGTGAATTATAAATGTTATATTGCAAGCGTTTTCATATTTTCTGTAAACTGTTGCGTTATTGTATATATACAAGTAGTTTTACTATCATATTGTATAAACCATAAAATGTAGTGTTTTCCAAATGATATTAGTAGTTATGGTGATATATAGCTTGTGTTCCTACAAATTGAATTATAAAACCTCTTTTTTAGAAATTTGGAACTATAAGTAGCGTACATTACATTAAGCCTATAAATATAAGAGTAAGAGGTTATTAATTGTGATATAACGGTAATTGCACGCGGTTTTTTCAATTAGTTCTTGTAACTGTAGCGTTTATTGTATATACTAAAGATTTTTACTTATCATATTGCTTAACCCATAAAATGTGTGTTTTCAATGATATTAGCTATTATCGGTGATAATAGCTGTTTTCAGCCAAATTGAAGTATAAAATCCTCTTTTAGAATAATTTGGATCTAGAAGTCGCTTACAGTTACAATAAGCTATTAAATTAGAAGAGTAAGAGGGTTATTATGGTGATATAATGTATATTGCAAAAGCGTTTTCATAGTTTCTTGTAAACTGTAGCGTATTGTATATATAAAAGTAGTTACTTATCATATTGCTTAAACCCATAAAATGTAGTTGTTTTCAATGAATTAGACTAGTTATCGGTGATAGATAGATGTTTTCCTACAATGAAGTATAAAATCCCCTTTTAGAATAAATTTGCACCTATAGTAGCGTACATTACATTAAGCTATAAATATAAGAAATAAGAGCGTTATTTATTGTGATATAAACGGTATATTGGCAAGCGTTTTTCATAGTGAGTTTCTTGTTAAACTGTAGCGTTATTATATATATAAAGTTATTTACTTATCTATGCCATAACCCATAAAATGTAGTGGTTCAAGATATTAGCTAGGGTACCCCCCCCCCCCCCCCCTCCCGGGTGATATTATGGCTGTTTTCCTACAAATTGAAGATGAAACACTTTTAGAATAATTTGCACCTATAAGTAGCTTACTTACATTAAGTAATAAATAGAAGGAGTAATAGGTTATTATTGTTATATAAGGGTATTGCAAGACGTTTTCCTAGTTCTTGTAAACTGTAGCGTTATTGTATATAATACAAGAGTTTTAACTTATTCAATAATTGCTATAAACCCATAAAATGTTGTGTTTTTCAATGATACTAGCTAGTTATCGGTGATATATAGCTGTTTTCATTATAATTTGAAGTATAAAATCCTCTTTTTCTAGTAAGATGGCACCTATAAGGTAGCTTACATTTACAGTAAGCTAATAAATAGAAGAGTAGAGGTTATTTATTGTGGTATAACTTATATTGCACCGTTTTTTTCAATTTTCTTGATAAACTGTAGCGTGATTGATATATAAAAGGAGTTTTACTATCATATTGCTATTAACATAAAATATAGTGTGTCAATGATATTAGCTAGTTATCGGTGATATTATAGCTGTTTTCCTCACAAAATTGAAGTATAAAAGTCCTCTTTTAAATAATTGCACCTATCAGTAGCTACATTACCATTTAAGCTAATAAATAGTAAGAAGTAACTAGGTATTTATTTGTGAATAAGGTTATATTGCAAGCGTTTTTCATAGTCTCTTGTAAACTGTAGCGTTATTGTATATATATCAAGTAAATTTTACTTATCATATTGCTATAAAACCAAAAATGTAGTGTTTTCGAATGATATTAGCTAGTTATCGGTGATATATAACTGTTTTCCTACAAATTGAAGTATACAATCCTCTTTTAGAAAAATTTGCACCTATATAGTAGCTTTACAGTACATTAAGCTAATTAAATCGAAGAGTAAGAGGTTATTATGTGTATAAGGTATATTGCAAGGTTATTCATAGTTTCTTGTATAAACTTAACCGTTAGTAGATATACAAGTAGTTTACTTATCATATTGCTATAAACCCTTAAAAATGTGTGTTTTCAAATGATTTTAGCAATATCGTGAAGAGTATTTTTTTTCTACAAATTGAAGTATATTTCTTTATATCTGTAGCTAATTAGCTTTTGATAATTGCTACAACTATATTACAAAATAATAGCACTAAAAATATGATTTATCATGAAATTTGATATCAAATTTTGAAATCTGAAAACAATGTTTTTTCAAGTATTTAATGTTTTTTTGAAAGGCTAGAAATTAGAAAATGTCGACAATTGACATTATTCAGCACTTTTACACAACTATATTTACAATGGTTATGAGCTAAAAATATGCATTTTCCTGAAATTAGGTAGCAGTTTTAATCATAAAAACAAACGTTTTGTTCAAGTATTTTAATGCATTTTTGAAAACCTTAAAAATGTCAAAAATTTTACATTTATTCGCACTTTTACACAAATATATTTTATAAATTAAGAGCTTTAAAAAATTTTTTTTTTGGAATTTATGTATCAAAATTTTATTCCCAGAAACAACGTTTTTTTTTTTAAATGTTTTAAGGTTTTTTTTAATGGCAAAAAAAAAGTCGAAAAAATTACATTATTCAGCCCTTTTTTTGATAGAGAAATTCAAAATTGGTTTATAGTTTGTTTTTTTTTAGAAATTTCTATTTTTAAACTACTGTAAGCTTATAATGGGGTTTGAGACCATATTGTGATAGAATTTATTTTTTACGTGTTTTTCCCCTAGTGTCTTGTTAAATTTTTGGTTAATCATTTAATAGAAGGAATTTACCTTATGATAATTCTTTATACCCTCAAAATGTGTTCTTTTCAATGATTTTAGCTAGTTATCGGTGATATATAGCAGTTTTCCTACAAATTGATATATACAATCCTTTTTTTTAGAATAATTTGCACATATAAGTAGCTTACATTACATTAAGCTAATGAATAAAAATTGCAAGCGTTTTTCATAATTTCTTGTAAACTGTAGCGTTATTGTATATATTCAAGTAGTTTTATTATCATATTGCTATAAACCCATAAAATGTAGTGTTTTCAATGATATTAGCTAGTTATCGCTGTTTTCCTACAAATTGAAGTAAAAAATCCCCTTTTTAAAAAAATTTTCCCCTATCAGTAGCTTACATTCCTTTAAAGCTAATAAATAGAAATATGGGTTTATTTATTGTTTTAAAAAGGGTTATTTAAAGGGCGTTTTTCTTTTTTTCCCCTTGGGAAAACTGTAGCGTTATTGTATTTACAAGTGGTTTTCCCTTATCATATTGCTAAAAACCCTAAAATGTTGTTTTTTTTAAATTTGATATTGGCAAAGTTATGGGGGGGGTGATATATAGCTTTTTTTCCTAAAAATTTAAAAGTAAAAAATTCCCCCTTTTTTAGAATAATTTGCACCTAAAATTACTTACTTACTTTAAGCGAATAAAAAAAAGAGTAATTTGGTTTTTATTGTGATATAACTGTATTTTTCCAAGCTTTTTTTCCATTTTTTTCTTGAAAACTGTAAGCGTTATTGTATATAAAAAATATTTTTTAACTTATCATATTCTATAAACCCATAAAATTTTAGTGTTTTAAATGATTTTAAAGGCTAGTTATGGGTGATATTTTAGCTGTTTTCCTACAAATTGAATAAAAAAACCCCTTTTTTAAAAAAATTTTTCCCTATAAAATAGTTTAAATTACTTTAAACTAAAAATTTAGAAGGGGAAATAGGTTATTTATTGTGTATAACGGTATATTTCCCAAGCGTTTTTCATAGTCTTTTGGGAAAACTGTAGCGTTTTTTGTTATATACAAGTAATTTTATTTATCATATTGCTATAAAACCAAAAAATGTGTTTTTTCCCCATGATTTTAAAGCTATTTATCGGGGGATATATAACTTTTTTTCCTAAAAAATTAAAGTAAAAAAATCCTCTTTTTAAAAAAATTTGCACCATAAGTGCCTACATTACTTTAAAGCTTTTAAATAGAAGAGTAAGGGGTTTTTATTGTGATTAACGGTATTTGAAAGCTTTTTTCATAGCCCTCTTGAAAACTGAAAGCTTTATTGTAAAATTATACAAGTAGTTTTTACTTATCATATTGTTTATAAACCCAAAAAATTTGTTTTTGTTTTAAAATGTATTGCTAGTTATGGGTGATAATAGCTTTTTTTCCCCTACAAATTGAAGAAATAAAATCCTCTTTTTAAAAGAAAAATTTTTGCACCTAAAGTAGCTTACATT
>JACEEZ010019812.1:278931-283931 GCA_016584305.1 Chionoecetes opilio | reverse complement strand
TAATAAAGGAGAGGTAGGAAAAGTTTTTACGGCTAGTAAACCAGGGTAGAACAAGAAGTAACGGATTCAAGTGGCAAAGCGTAATTTAAAAAAAGAAATAGGGAAAAAAATGGTTCACAAATAGGTGGTGAATGAATGGAATGGACTCAGTAGACAGGTAGTTAGTGCGGAAGTCATTAGGGAGCTTAAAGGGGGATGGATAGGTTCTGGATGGGGATGAAAGGGGATGTAGGTAGTATTAGGTAACAGGAACTACCACGTGAGGTTTCACGGCCTCTTGTAGTTCCTTATGTTTTTTTTTTTTTTCCCCTCCTCCCTCTCTCTCTCCCCTTCTTCTCTCCTCTCTTCTCTCTCCTCTCTCCTCAAACCACCTCTTATACACCAAACCCTTTTTCCCTTCCTACCTTACCTACCACCATACCCTTCCCTTCCCTTCCCTCAAACCCCCCTTTCCCCGCCCTTCCCCCCACCCTTTCCCTCCCCCTTCCCCCCTTCCCTCGCCCCTTCCCTTCACCCTTTCCCCCCCCCCTTCCCTCACCCCTTTCCCCCCCCCCTTCCCTCACCCCTCACTCACCCGGCCCCTCATGAAGGACGCGAGGCCCTGGTCATGATCTCCTCGCCCTGCTGAAGCCCACCGGGAGATCACGCCAGCCAGGGTCCCGCCTCGAAGAGTACCTGACGATGCTCTGCCCCTCGATGCGAAGAAGGTGTTGTACCGGGTCTGCGTACGTACTCGTCTCTCTGTAGTGGAGTGGTGGTGGTTAGTGGTATGTGGTGGTGGTTAGGAGTTGGTGGGTTTGGGAGTGGTTAGTGGTGGTGGTAGTGGTTAGTGGTAGTAGTGGTGGTAGTAGAATGGTAGTAGTAAAGTGGTTAAAGAGTAGTGTAGTAGTAGTGGTGGGTATGTAGTAGTAGTAGTATAGTAGTAGTATAGTAGTAGTAGTAAGTAGTAGTTAGTAGTGTGGTGGCAGTAGTAGTAGTAGTAGTAGTAGTAGTAGGTTTGTAGTAAAGTAGAGTAGTAGTAGAGTAGTAGTAGTAGTAGTAGTAGTAGTAGTTAGTAGTAGTAGTAGTAGTAGTAGTAGTAGTAGTAATGTAGTTAATTAGTTAGTAGAATTGGTGTTGGGTAGAGTAAGTTTGTATGTAGTAGTAGTAAGTAGGTAAGTAAATAGGTAGTAGTAGTAGTAAGTAGTTAAAATAGTAGTAGTAGTAGAAGTAGAAGTTAAAGAAGTAGAAAAAAGTAGAGTAGTGAAGAAAAGTGTCGCCGAAAATCAAATGTATGGATGAGAAATAATAATTATCAAATAGAAAAAAAAAAAAATATATACAAAATAAAAGTGTACCAATAAAAAAATACCCAGATGAAGTAAAAAAAAAAAAAAAAAAAAAAAAAAAAAAAAAATTGCCCGAAGTAGGAAATAATAAAAGGGTAGAATAAAAAAATGGGAACAACGAGGAAGTGAATAAGAATTAAATAGATGACAGGAAACAAAATAATAAAAAAAGCCAACTTTTAGTGTGATACAAGAAAAGAAGGGAAGGAAGGAAGGAAGGAAGGAAGGAAGGAAGGAAGGAAGAGAAAAAAAGGGAAGCGAAGGATTGAAAAAGTAAAGTACAAAGGGAAGAGAGAGAGAGAGAGAGAGGGGAAGAGAAAAGAGAGAGAGAGAGAGAGAGAGGAAGGAGAGAGAGAGGGGAGAGAGAGAAGCGGACGAGAGGGGAGAGAGAGAGAGAGAGAGAGGGGGAGAGAGAGAGAGGGGTAAAGAGCATCATTAAAACCCTTTCTTCTTTTGTAATTACTGCGAGGCATCCCATATGCTTAAGGGAGGAGAGGAGGAGGAGGAGGAGGAGGAGGAGGAGGAGGAGGAGGAGGAGGAGGAGGAGGAGGAGGAGGAGGAGGAGGAGAGGAGGAGGAGGAGGAGGAGAGGAGGAGGAATACAAAGGAATACAAAGGAATACAAAGGAAACACAAACACCCAACGGGACCGATAGGTCCTTACAAGACTGTTTGCTTTAACTACACTACACTAACTAGATAATAAGAGAGAAAGGATAGGAAGTAGAAGGCTCCTCCCCACCCCCCCATCCTCCAGCCGAAGTTGGCCGGAAAAGAAGTGATACCATGAAATATAGAAAAACTGCATGGAATTTGTGAGGAAATTTTTGAAAGCGTAATCTATAGCTAACTACTACTAGTTTGTGGGGGTAGGTTTAGTGTTTGATAGATAGGTCATGTTATGTGTGTTTTGTAATGGTGTGAACACAGTGTGGAGGTTCAAGGGTTGGTGCGGCAGCCTTCCTGGCGCTTTCTTGGGAGGCAGCAGTCAATCAGGCCCCAGCTCCGTTCAATCCACTGCGGATTGTGTACTTCCATGTAGGAGGGGCCTTTACACTTCAATGGCCTCCTGCAGCAGTGACCCTGGTACCTTAAATCCCGATGGTGGTCACTAACTGTCAGGACCCTAACTGAACCACAGCCCGTACGGGTTCGAGATTTAAGTAGTGGGAAAACCGTTAACTCGGGGCTATCTGTGTGTGTTATGAGGTCTAATGTAGTGTTGGTGTAGGCTCAGTGTGGAAGTTCAGGGGTGGTGCGGCAGCCTTGCCTGGCGCTTTTTTGGGAGGGCAGCAGGTAAAATCAGGCCCAGCTCCGTTTCAATCCACTGCGGTAGTGCACTTTCCAAGTAGGACGCCGTGCACTTCAAATGCCCCCTGCAGCAGTGACCCCTGGTATATAAATCCCGATGGTGGTCACTAACTGACAGGGCCCTTACTGAACCACAAGCCCGTCACAGGTCAAAAGTGTAGTAGTGACCGTTTACTCGGGGCTGTCTGAGAGTTGGGAGGGGTTGTGTAGACGCGACCGCAATCATTTTACGCAATGAGAGTAAGTTTCAGAGGCCCGCGAGATAAATTTATTATTCCGAGATAAACAGTGAAAAACGGGGATTTGATATGAAATATTTATCGAGGCGACTTTTAAATGATTCTATTGTATTTGATTTTACTAGTTGACGGCAGCCCATTCCATACGTTTACAACACGGTTGTGAAGAAGTACTTTGCTTCGTTCGTTACAAACCGTTTCCGGTTATTTTAAATCCGTTGTTTCTAGTTGAGCTGGACCGGTCTAGCGTGAAAAGATTTTCTGGGACTACGTTCGTAAATCCATTGAAGATTTTAAATACTTCGTTTGAGGTCACCTCTTATCCTTCGTTTTTAGTGGGAATAAGTTAAGTTCTTTGAGCCGATTTTCGTACGATTTATTTCGCGAGGAGAAGGATTACATAGGATTACATAGGAGTAACAGACACCCGGGAGACCTATTGGTCCATAGCGAGGGTATCTGCTGAACTACATACTATTAACTATCAACTACTTGTAAAAAAAACAGTTGGAAAAAAGATACCATGTCCTTTAAAAAGGATGGGAACATGGAGTTCCATAGTGCAGAATGATAAGGATATGAAAAATACTAACTACAAACTACCACTACCACTACAACTAATCGATAGGGGGGACTAGATAGAATTTGCACTATCAATACCCCTTTACTTTACAGTGCGCGTTTAAGTCTGTTTTGAATGTAGTTATTTTGTTGGCTCCGACAAACATTTGCTGGTAACTTGTTCCATCGATCAACGACTCTAACATTGAAATAATTTTTTCGGAGATCGGTGATGCAAACGTTGACCCTTTTGTTTAAAACCCATTATTTCTTGTTTTCACTTGAGTTTAAAGCTCGAATAGGTTCTCTTGATTAATGACATCAAAACCTTTTTGGATCTTAAAGGTTTCTATCAAGTCCCCACGGATTCTACGATCCTTTAAGGAAAACATATAAGTTTCCGCAGTCTTCTTCATAAGATGAATTTCGCAGAGATGGAATTTGTTTGGTTGCTCTTCTTTGCACTGATTCCAATTTGGCTTTATCTTTTACGAAACAGGGCGACCAGAATTGAACGGCATATTCCAAGTGCGGCCTAACCAAGGACGTGTATAATTGTGTCATTTCTTTCGGAGTTTTATGTTCAAAGTTACGTTTAATAAAGCCCAACATCAATTTGCCTTTTACTGGCAGCTAGGGAATGCGAAAATGGTTTTCAGATCATTACTGAGAGACACCAAATCCTTTTCCTGCTGTACTTCAGTTAACGATTTATTTTGCATTTGATGTTTTTATTTGAGGTTATCGTTTCCTATATGCATTACTTTACATTTATCGGAATTGAATTTTAATAGCCATTTATCACTCCAATCTGATAGTTTGTCGAGATCACTTTGTATGAGTTCGCAGTTTTCTCTAGTATATGCTTTACCGCCTAATTTGGTGTTTATCTGCAAATTTTGATATTTTAGATACAAGTTTCCCCAGTCCAGATCGTTTATATATATCAGAAAAAGAGTAGGACCAAGACCGAGCCCTGAGGCACCCCAATCAGTGACATCTAACCAATTTAGATGCCTCACCATTTATTACTACCCGTTGTTTTACGATTTGAAAGCCAATCGCCAATCCATGAACATAATTGCTCTCCTATGCCATGTGCCCTTAGCTTGGTCAACAGTCGCTTTGGGGAACTGTATCGAAGGCTTTTTGAAAAATCAAGGTATATACATCCGAGGGAATTTTAGCGTCCCAGTTTGAATAAATGACATTAAAAAAAAACCAGTAGGTTTGTTAAGCAGGATCTCTTATTTCGAAATCCATGCTGGGAGTTTAGTATAGAGTTTTTTTCATCGAGGGAAAGACACGGGGGGAGGAGGAGGGGGGAGGAGGAGGAGGAGGAGGCAACACTCGAGTGAGGAAGATGTCTGTACTAACCCAGGCTAAGGTAGAGGGAAGGGAGTAGAGGGAAGGAAATTAGAAAGCGGAGAGAGATACTCGGGAAGGGAAAGCTTTTAAAGGAGAGGAGGAGGAGGAGGAGGAGGAGGAGGAGGAGGAGGAGGAGGAGGAGGAGGAGGAGGAGGAGAGAGGAGGAGAAGAGGAGAGGAAGGAGGAGGGAAGGA
>JACEEZ010019812.1:218542-268542 GCA_016584305.1 Chionoecetes opilio | reverse complement strand
ACTCATTTTCAAGCAAATCTGTCCCCCCAAAAAAATATTGCCAATTATGTAATATTTTTTTTAAATACGTATAGATTTGCATGATAATTTGTTCCTAATAGTATTTGGGCATGCTGAACACGAATCTGGAATTAGTTTTTAGGTTCAAGTTCTAATTTCGGATTTGTTAAGGAATATGAAGTAGGTTATTGTAAATTGGCTGAAATAGGGACTCTTAATCATTGTAACTGAAAAATAATTTAAGATTCGTGTTCAGCATGGCCGAACAGTGCTAGGAATACTTTTTCACGTAAATCTGTCACCCTGAAAATATTGCCAATTATGCAATGTTTTTTTAAATACGCATAGATTTGCTTGAAAATTTGTCTAATAGTTGGCAGGCATGTTGAACACGAATCTGGAATTAATTTTTAGTTTCAAATTCTAATTGTGATTTTTTAAGGAGTATGAAGTATGTCATTCTGATTTGGCTGAAATAGGGACTTTTAATCATTATAACTAAAAACTGATTCCAGATTCGTGTTCAGCATGCAAGAATATTGCTATTAATAAATTTTCAAGCAAATCTGTTGCCCTAAAAATATTGCCAATTATGTAATATTTTTTTAATACGCATAGATTTGCCTGGAAATTTGTTCCTAATAGTATTTAGGCATGCTGAACACGAATCTGGAATTAGTTTTCAGTTTCAAAATCTAATTTCGGATTTTTTAAGGAATATGAATTATGACATTGTGAATTGGCTGAAATAGGGACTTTTAATCATTGTAAATGAAAATTAATTCGAGATTCGTGTTCAGCATGCTCGAACAGTGCAAGGAATTCATTTTCAAGCAAATCTGTCACACTAAAAATATTGCCAATTATGCAATGTTTTTTTTAAATACGCATAGATTTTCATGAAAATTTGTTCCTAATAGTTTGCAGGCATGCTGAACACGAATCTGGAATTAGTTTTTAGTTTCAAATTCTAATATGTGATTTTTTAAGGAATATGAAGTATGTCCTTGTGAATTGGCTGAAATAGGGACTTTTAATCATTGTAACTGAAAACTGATTCCAGATTCGTGTTCAGCATGCAAGAATACTGCTAGGAACTAATTTTCAAGCAAATCTGTCCCCAAAAAATATTGCCAATTATGTAATATCTTTTTAAATACGCATAGATTTGCATGATAACTTATTCCTAATAGTATTTGGGCATGCTGAACACGAATCTGGAATCAGTTTTCAGTTTCAAATTCTAATTTTGGATTTTTAAGGAATATGAAGTATGTTATTGTGAATTGGCTGAAATAGGGACTTTTATTCATTGTAAATGAAAACTAAATTAAGATTTGTATTCAGCATGCAAGAATACTGCTAGGAACTAATTTTCAAGCAAATCTTTCCCCAAAAAAATATTGCCAATTATGTAATATTTTTTTAAATACGCATAGATTTGCTTGAAAATTTGTTCCTAATAGTTTTTGGGCATGCTGAACACGAATCTGGAATTAATTTTCAGTTTAGAATTCTAATTGTGATTTTTTAAGGAATATGAAGTATGTCATTTTGAATTGGCTGAAATAGGGACTTTTAATCATTATAACTAAAAACTGATTCCAGATTCGTGTTCAGCATGCTAGAATACTGCTAGTAATAAATTTTCAAGCAAATCTGTTGCCCAAAAAATTTTGCCAATTATGTAATATTTTTTTAAATACGCATAGATTTGAATGAAAATTAATTCATAGCACTGTCCGGGCATGCTGAACACGAATCTGGAATTAGTTTTCAGTTTCAAATTCTAATTTCGGATTTTTTAAGGAATATGAAGTATGTTATTGTGAATTGGCTGCAATAGGGCATTTTAATCATTGTAAATTAAAACTAATTTGAGATTCGTGTTCAGCATGCTCAAACAGTGCTATGAATTAATTTTCAAGCAAATCTGTAACCCTAAAAATATTGCCAATTATGCAATGTTTTTTTAAATACGCATAGATTTGCTTGAAAATTTGTTCCTAAAAGCTTGCAGGCATGCTGAACACGAATCTGAAATTAGTTTTTAGTTTCAAATTCTAATATGTGATTTTTAAAGGAATATGAAGTATGTCCTTGTGAATTGGCTGAAATAGGGACTTTTAATCATTGTAACTGAAGATTGATTCCAGATTTGTGTTCAGCATGCAAGAATACTGCTAGGAACTCATTTTCAAGCAAATCTGTCCCCCAAAAAATATTGCCAATTATGTAATATTTTTTTAAATACGCATAGATTTGCTTGCAAATTTGTTCCTAATAGTTTTTGGGCATGCTGAACACGAATCTGGAATTAGTTTTTAGTTTCAAATTCTAATTCTGATTTTTTAAGGAGTATGAAGTATGTCATTCTGATTTGGCTGAAATAGGGACTTTTAATCATTGTAACTGAAAATTAATTCGAGATTCGTGTACAGCATGCCCGAGCAGTGCTAGGAATTAATTTTCAAGCAAATCTGTCACCCTAAAAATATTACCAATTATGCAATGTTTTTTTAAATACGCATAGATTTGCTTGAAAATTTGTTCCTAATAGTTTGCAGGCATGCTGAACACGAATCTGGAATTAGGTTTTAGTTTCAAATTCTAATATGTGATTTTTTAAGGAATATGAAGTATGTCCTTGTGAATTGGCTGAAATAGGGACTTTTAATCATTGTAACTGAAGACTGATTCCAGATTCGTGTTCAGCATGCAAGAATACTGCTAGGAAATCATTTTCAAGCAAATCTGTCCCCCAAAAAATTATTGCCAATTATGTAATATTTTTTTAAATACGCATAGATTTGCATGAAAATTTGTTCCTAATAGTATTTGGGCATGTTGAACACGAATCTGGAATTTGTTTTTAGTTTCAAAGTATATTTTCGGATTTGTTAAGGAATATAAAGTATGTTATTGTGAATTGGCTGAAATAGGGACTTTTAATCATTGTAAATGAAAACAAATTCAAGATTCGTGTACAGCATGCCCGAACAGTGCTAGGAATTCATTTTCAAGCAAATCTATCACCTTAAAAATATTGGCAATTATGCAATGTTTTTTTAAATACGCATAGATTTGCTTGAAAATTTGTTCCTAATAGTTTGCAGCTAATAGTTGAACACGAATCTGGAATTAGTTTTTAGTTTCAAATTCTAATTGTGATTTTTTAAGGAATATGAAGTATGTCCTTGTGAATTGACTGAAATAGGGACTTTTAATGATTGTAACTGAAAACTGATTCCAGATTAGTGTTCAGCATAAAAGAATACTGCTAGGAAATCATTTTCAAGCAAATCTGTCCCCAAAAAACTATTGCCAATTATGTAATATTTTTTTAAATACTCATAGATTTGCTTGAACATTTGTTCCTAATAGTATTTGGGCATGCTGAACACGAATCTGGAATTAGTTTTCGGTTTCAAGCTCTAATTTCGGATTTGTTAAGAAATATGAAGTATGTTATTGTAAATTGGCTGAAATAGGGACTCTTAATCCTTGTAACTGAAAACTAATTAGAGATTCGTGTTCAGCATGGCCAAACAGTGCTAGGAATTCATTTTCAAACAAATCTGTCACACTGAAAATATTGCCAATTATGCAATGTTTTTTTAAATACGCATAGATTTGCTTGAAAATTTGTTCCTAATAGTTTTTGGGCATGCTGAACACGAATCTGGAATTAGTTTTCAGTTTCAAATACTAATTGTGATATTTAAAGGAATATGAAGTATGTCATTTTGAATTGGTTGAAATAGGGACTTTTAATCATTGTAACTGAAAACTGATTCCAGATTCGTTTGCAGCATTCCCGAACACTGTTAGTAATTAATTTTCAAGCAAATCAGTCGCCCAAAAAATATTGCCAATTATGTAATATTTTTTTACATACGCATAGATTTGCATGAAAATTTGTTCCTAATAGTATTTGGGCATGCTGAACATGAATCTGGAATTAGTTTTCAGTTTCAAATTCTAATTTTGGATTTTTAAGGAATATGAAGTATATTATTGTGAATTGGCTGAAATAGGGACTTTTATTCATTGTAAATGAAAACTAAATTGAGGTTTGTATTCAGCATGCAAGAATACTGCTAGGAACTCATTTTCAACCAAATCTGTTGCCTAAAAAATATTGCCAATTATGTAATATTTTTTTAAATACGCATAGATTTGCTTGTAAATTTGTTCCTAATAGGTTTTGGGCATGCTGAACACGAATCTGGAATTAATTTTCAGTTTCAAATTCTAATTGTGATTTTTTAAGGAATATGAAGTATGTCATTTTGAATTGGCTGAAATAGGGACTTTTAATCATTATAACTAAAAATTGATTCCAGATTCGTGTTCAGCATGCAAGAATACTGCTAGTAATACATTTTCAAGCAAATCTGTTTCCCAAAACATTTTGCCAATTATGTAATATTATTTTAAATACGCATAGATTTGCATGAAAATTATTTCATAGCACTGTCCGGGCATGCTGAACACGAATCTGGAATTAGTTTTCAGTTTCAAATTCTAATTTCGGATTTTTTAAGGAATATGAAGTATGTTATTGTGAATTGGCTGAAATAGGGAATTCATTGTAACTGAAAATTAATTTGAGATTCGTGTTCAGCATGCCCGAACAGTGCTATGAATTAATTTTCAAGCAAATCTGTCACCCTAAAAATATTGCCAATTATGCAATGTTTTTTTAAATACGCATAGATTTGCTTGACAATGTGTTCCTAATAGTTTGCAGACATGCTGAACACGAATCTGGAATTTGTTTTTAGTTTCAAATTCTAATATGTGATTTTTTAGGGAATATGAAGTATGTCCTTGTGAATTGGCTGAAATACGGACTTTTAATCATTGTAACTGAAACCTGACTCCAGATTCGTGTTCAGCATGCAAGAATACTGCTAGGAAATCATTTTCAAAGAAATCTGTTCCCCCCAAAATATTACCAATTATGTAATACGTTTTTAAATACGCATAGATTTGTATGAAAATTTGTTCCTAATAGTATTTGGGCATGCTGAACACGAATCTGGAATTATTTTTCAGTTTCAAATTCTAATTTCGGATTTTCTAAGGAATATGAAGTATGTTATTGTGAATTGGCTGAAATAGGGCATTTTAATCATTGTAAATAAAGACTAATTCGAGATTCGTGTTCAGCATGCCCGAAGAGTGCTAAGAATTAACTTTCAAGGAAATCTGTCACACTAAAAATATTGCCAATTATGCAATGTTTTTTTAAATACGCATATATTTGCATGAAAATTTGTTCCTAGTAATATTTGGGCATGCTGAACACGAATCTGGAATCAGTTTTCAGTTTCAAATTATAATTGTGATTTTTTAAGGAATATGAAATATGTCATTTTGAATTGGCTGAAATAGGGACTTTTAATCATTATAACTGAAAACTGGGTCCAGATTCGTGTTCAGCATGCAAGAATATTGCTAGTAATAAATTTTCAAGCAAATCTGTCCCCAAAAAATATTGCCAATTATGTAATATTTTTTTAAATACGCATAGATTTGCTTGAACATTTGTTCCTAATAGTATTTGGGCATGCTGAACACGAATCTGGAATTAGTTTTCAGTTTCAAAATCTAATTTCGGATATTTTAAGGAATATGAAGTATGACATTGTGAATTGGCTGAAATAGGGACTTTTAATCATTGTAACTGAAAATTAATTCTAGATTCGTGTTCAGCATGCCCAAACAGTGCAAGGAAATCATTTTCAAGCAAATCTGTCCCACTAAAAAGATTGCCAATTATGCAAGTTTTTTTTTAAATACGCATAGATTTGCTTGAAAATTTGTTCCTAATAGTCTTTGGGCATGCCGAACACGAATCTGGAATTAGTTTCCAGTTTCAAATTCTAATTTCGGGTTTTTTAAGGAATATGTAGTATATTATTGTGAATTGGCTGAAATAGGGACTTTTACTCATTGAAAATGAAAACTAATTTGAGATTCGTGTTCAGCATGCAAGAATACTCCTAGGAACTAATTTTCAAGCAAATCTGTCTCCCCAAAAATATTGCCAATTATGTAATATTATTTTTCAATACGCATAGATTTGCATGATTTTTTTTTCCTAATAGGGATTGGGCATGCTGAACACGAATCTGGAATTATTTTTCAGTTTCAAATTCTAATTTCGGATTTTTTAAGGAATATAATGTATGTTATTGTGAATTGGCTGAAATAGGGCATTTTAATCATTGTAAATAAAAACTAATTTGAGATTCGTGTTCAGCATGGTGCTAGGAACTAATTTTCAAGCAAATCTGTCGCCCAAAATTTTTTTGCCAATTATGTAATATTATTTTAAATACGCATAGATTTGCATGAAAATTATTTCATAGCACTGTCCGGGCAGCATATTGCCGAAGTCTATTGCTATACGGGATCAGGGGAAATTGGGACCAATCAGCGCGCGGTGAGAGCGGGGGTGTGGGAGGGGCTTATACTCAGACGCCCACACACAATAGTTATGGGTAACTTGCTACTTTTTGGGGCAGATATTTTGCGTGACTTGATTAATAATTATATTTGTAGAGCGAGAGAAAAAAAAAAGAGAAAAGGAGAAGGGAGCGAGAGAGAGAGGAGAGAGAGAGAAGAGAGAGAGAGGAGAGAGAGAGAGAGAGAGAAGAGAGAGAGAGAGAGGAGAGGAGAGAGAGGAGAGAGAGAGAGAGAGAGAGAGAGAGAGTGGAAAAGAAAAAAATGATTTATTAAATATTATAATTGCATGCTGTATAAATTAAAGAGAGAGAGAGAGGGGAGAGAGAGAGGAGAAAAGAGAGAGAGAGAGAGAGATGAGAGAGAGGGGAGAGAGAGAGGGGAGAGAGGGGAGAGAGAGAGAGAGAGAGAGAGAGAGAGGTGGAAACAGTATAAGATGAATTTATTAAATATTATATTGGGATGCTGTATAATTATGAGAGAGAGAGAGAGAGGAGAGAGAGGAAGGGGAGAGAGAGAGAGAGAGAGAGAGAGAGAGAGAAGAGAGAGAGAGAGAGAGAGAGAGAGAGAGAGAGGGAAAGGGGGAAACAGTATAAGATGAATGAGGGGGGAATATCTGGGAGTTTGGCCTCAATCTAACTCTAACGTAGATAACAGTATAGTTGTCACCTGCACTCATGTCCCCAGGTGGCATATATTACGAATTATAGCATCACTACTGATTTTTTATGTGTCACTGAAGATGATACACAATGTTTATAATCATGAATGTATATATAATCAATCTACCCTGTTTCCGCGTTGTTTTAAGCTTTGTATCTGCAAGAAAAGGGACGGTTTCAAATTTACCTACTCGTTTTTATTTCCGGCGACGACAACGGCGGGAGGACACTAAACATAAACACTAGATGGCGCCCTTTAGTGTAGCCCGTTACCAACGTCGCAACTCTGTTTTATTTATTATTTATTTGTAGTTTGTTCTTTATAGCCATATTATGACACAGATGAAGACACAAAATGACACGGGACTCTCCAGATAGCCCTTCTAACTTCCTGAAATCATGGATGTTTAAAAATGTAAGTATTAACGCCACCACACGTCTGTTATCAGAAAAAAACGTTGTACTGGCGACTTTAGTGTTTTCTACGGTAGAGCGAAAGGGCTCACTGTTTTTACTCTACATTTCACCCCTGGCAACATTAGGGAAGTGCTAAATTTTGAGTAGGAAGGTTTTTTTACTACAAGTATAACGGGGGAAAGGGTGACACTGTTCGTCTCCGCATAAAAACTAATATTATTTTGTTGAATGATATTTTTTTTGTTTCGAATACGTATAAGTAATGGAGAGAGAGAGGAGAGAGAGGAGAGAGAGAGAGAGAGAGAGAGAGAGAGAGAGAGAGAGAGAGAGAGAGAGAGAGAGAGAGAAAAGAGAGAGAGATAGAGAGGAAGAGAGGGGAGAGAAAGAGAGAGAGAGAGGGGATATTGATATTTATATATTTATTTGGCCATGTAGTTTTGTACATATGAACATATTACATATAGTGATAAAGCCAGGTCCCAAAAAGCCGAAGCTTTTATAGGATGTGAAAGCTATAATACATAAAAATATACCCAAAGGGACTGGTCAGGCCATTTTGAAAATATAACATTTTATGGATGATAATATGGAAGTTAACAATAGTAAACCAATCATTTTAAATGCATAAAAAAAAAATCTTAATAACCATAAAAAAAACAAAAAAAAACACAATATGACATTTAGGGTTTTGTAAAGAGTTTATAAATTTTCATTGTATTTGTCAAGCATGCTCTTTATCAAGTTACGTTTGAAAGATTTTAAGTTTTCATCAGTAATAAAATGTTCTGGTAAGTTGTTCCAGCTTTTAGTTCCTCTTGACAAGATACTCTGTTGTGCATGTGATGTCCTGCACAATGGTATACGTAAATCATGTGGTCTTCGGGTTACATTGTAGGGTATTGCTCTAAAGCCAAGGTCTAAAGGTAAAGAGTGTATGGATTTATGTACAAAAAGATTGGTTTGAAGGAGTATGATATCGGAAGCTTTAATAACTTGAAGTCTCGGAAAATACTGATGGTATGGTCATAACGATTTTTAAAGAACATAACACGTAACAACTTTTTCTGACTAATAAAGAGGCTGTCAATGAAGGTTTTATAGGCACCTCCCCATAAAGATGAACAATATAAAAGATGTGGATATATTAGGGTAAATTAAACTTGTAGTAAACATTTTTACATTCAAATAGTGCCTTAGTCTGTAAAGTATGCCCGTGTATAACGATATCCTAGTTTTCACCATATCAATATGTTCTTTCCATTTCAACTTACTATCTATATATATCCCTAGAAATTTAAATTCGAAAACCTCATGTAATGATAGATTATTTATCTTTATTTGTGTGTGTACTGGCTGAGTCATAAGGGGACTGGAAACCATAAAGCAGGTTTTATTAATATTTAAAGTTAATTTGTGCTCTTAATCCAATTTGAAACTTTATTTAATTCTTCATTCAATGTAATTGTAATATTTTCAAGTTTTTGGCCTTGAAAAAAGATTGTGGTATCATCAGCGAAAAGTATGAATTCAAGTTTATTACTGCTACGAATGATGTCATTTATGTATATTAAAAAAGCACAGGACCAAGAATTGAACCCTGGGGTACTCCACATGTGATGTCATTATAAGGAGATGATGTATTATTATATGATGTATATTGCTTTCTATGACTTAAATAACTTTTGAACCAGTTGTGAGCACTACCACGTATTCCATAGATAGATAATTTGTGTAATAAGATTGTGTGAGAAATTGTGTCAAATGCTTTTTAAAAGAGAGAGAGAGAGAGAGAGAGAGAGAGAGAGAGAGAGAGAGAGAGATAGAGAGAGAGAGAGAGAGAGAGAGAGAGAGAGAGAGAGAGAGAGAGAGAGAGAGGAGAGAGAGAGAGAGAGAGGAGAGAGAGAGAGAGAGAGAGAGAGAGAGAGAGAAAAAAAAATGGAGGGAAAGGAAGGAAAGACAGTGAGAAGAATGTGACTTATATGACGGAACATTAGTAGTAGTAGCGCTGATGGATGAATGTTAGAAAGGAAGACAAACACTTGGCTCATGAAACTAGTCTTACAAAAATACTTACATGCGCTTACTAATAAGTCACTTCGTTAAAGAAGTCTTTTCCAACCTGCTGTTAAACTGACATACTGGGACCTATGTAACATACATGCCCTTGGCAGAGGAAGAGGGCAGAGGAAGAGGGAAAATTCCTTGCCACCAACTTCCATTGCCAGAAGAGGACCAGGAAAACCAAGGGGAGCAGCACCTCTTGGTAAGGGACGGCGGCCAGACAGCATGCCCAAAACTAAAGCAAAACGACCAAAAAATTTGTCGCATAATATTCTGCACAACGTGGCCAATGCAAAATCTCATGGCAGTGGCCATTAGAGAAACTTCATTAGAGTCTAGTTTGATATGATGATAGCAGAATGTTCTTGTCACTTAATGTGTCCAATAAATTGAATATATATCTTGTTTCATGATATGTCTCATTTTTATCTGTCCTAGTATGTTACATGTACCTTGTACATGTACCTTGAAAAAAATTTACGTGAGAATGAATTAAATGCAAACTAACGATATCCTTTTTCCCTAACAGAACAAGGGAGAGAGAGAGAGAGAGAGAGAGAGAGAGAGAGAGAGAGAGAGAGAGAGAGAGAGAGAGAGAGAGAGAGAGAGAGAGAGAGAGAGAGAGAGAGAGAGAGAGAGAGAGAGAGAGAGAGAGAGAGAGAGAGAGAGAGAGAGAGAGAGAGAGAGAGAGAGAGAGATTAGTTTGGATTTTTCCATCCAACGAGTTTTCAGTCGAGGAACATTATTTAAAAAAAAAAAAAAAAAAAAAAAAAAAAATATTTTACCAACCGTGGATGTTAAGCCAATGAACTTGTAATCACCAGCCACTGTCCTGTCGCCTTTCTTACAGGTGCGCGTGGCGGTAATTAATAGATACAAAATGACAGATAGACAAAAATAAAGGTAAATGATAGATAGACAAAATATGGGTAAATGACAGATAAACAATAGAGATAAATGGCAGATAGACAAAAATATAAGTAAATGATAGATAGACAAAAATATGGATAAATGACAGATAGACAAAAATATGGATAAATGACAGATAGACAAAAATAGAGAGAAATGACAGATACACAAAAATAGAGATAAATCATAAGATATAGCCTTGAAAATGTAAAGATAAATGATAGATACAGCTCGACTTATGGCAGGCGTTGAAAAATAAATACAGTACACGCTCGATTTAACGGACTAATATTCAGCCATTCATAGTTCAGAAGTCCTCCCGCCTTAACCCCTTGCGACCAAGAACGTAATTTCCATTGTAATTTGACTACCATTAGACGATTTTTAGTGAATATAAGCAATGTTTTATAGCTATGACCTGCTTAGTATCTTTGTCCACTAACTAATTTGGTATATTCATTTAATTTTCGTAATTTATGGCTAACAACATTCGATTTTATATAGCAAAGGAAAGATCTGGACTTGAAGGGGACTGAGTCTTGTTACACGCGGCTTTGATTTATTACTGATCCATTTCTTTAGCTATTAATTCCTTTCATGAATGTACTTAATTGTGTCTACATAGAAGTTCAGACAGTTTTACACGCGGGTTTGGTTTATTACTTATCCATTTCGCTGAATATTTCTTGAATGTACTTAGTTTGGTCTACATAGAAGTTCTGAATGTTTGAATATCTGATGCAGCGGATTTTATGATTCCTTTAATCTTTATATTTATTAGTCTGGTTCATAACATTTCTTTGTTGTTATTCATCTTTAGTGCATTCAATAGCATAGCATTCGTGGTGAAAGAAAGAAAGAAGAAGAAGGTAAAGAAGAAGAGAGGAGCAGTAGCAGAAAGACAAAAAAGATTAATGAAGGTAGAGGAAAACGAAAATTAAATAATTCTAAGGTAGGAAAGAAAAATAAATGAAAGGATAGGATTTTCAGAGTGTTTGAATGTCCCTGAAATACGTTTATAGTGCTGTGTGTATTTAGTACTAGAGTTAGGGATTCACATTATTAACATTAAATCACCCTGTAACAACGGGAGTGAATGAAGACGAAATAAAACAACGCGATATATCACCAAAAGTGTATTCTCTCCTTTTCATTGTCCAAACGAAGAAAGAAAAATAATGTACCTTGAAAAAAATTTACGTGAGAATGAATTAAATGCAAACTAACGATATCCTTTTCCCGNGCAAATGAAGTCCTTGAAACAATAAATCGTAAAAACAAATCAAAGGAAAAAAGAGTTTTGGTTATTTGCAGCCAAATGTTGAAACTTGATTTCCATACAGTCGTGAAATTCTTGTATAGAAGTATCATCTTTGATGTGCATAAATTTGTTATAATATTTCCTCAAGGAGAATAGTTTTTTGTGGAAAAGGGCGTAAAAAATATTTACAGGGACAAATAAGTTGAGCAGGGTATATGTCTATTCAAACATTGCGATCTGCGTGTCACACAACGTTATGCCACTAATTTGGACAATAGTGCATGGACTTAAAATTTTATTTTATTTATTTTTATAGAAAAAGGGAGAGAGAGAGAAGAGAGAGAGATAGGAGATGAGAGAGAGAGAGAGAGAAGAGAGAGAGAGAGGGGGGAGAGAGGAGAGAGAGAGAGAGAGGGAGGGGGAAGAGAGGAGAGGAGAGAGAGGGAGAGAGAGGAGAGAGAGGAGAGAGAGAGAGAGAAGAGAGAGAGAGAGAGAGAGAAGAGAGAGAGAGAGAGAGAGAAGAGAGCGAGAGAGAGAGAGAGAAGAGAGAGAGAGAGAGAGAGAGAAGAGAGAAAAGGGGGCAGTTTGGGGGATTAGTGAGGTCATTTTGGATAAGCCCAGGTGCAATACAAGGCTTCAGGTCAGTTTCTTGAAAATATGTTCATTGCTTCTTTTTTTTTTTTCTCTCTCTCTCTGTTGTTGTTAATATTTTGTCAACACTGTGGTTCACGCGAGCTTTTGCCTATAGCAGCCCGCCTGTGGAATTATGGCATTACAATAAAAAAAGGCAGTGTGTTGGAGCTACCTTGGGGGGGGGGGGGGTACTCCCGAACGGTGGAGGTGAGAGCTAGTGGCCAGAGGGGCAGATCTGATTACCGCAGCTCTCTCTCTCTCTCTCTCTCTCTCTCTCTCTCTCTCTCTCTCTCTCTCTCTCTCTCTCTCTCTCTCTCTCTCTCTCTCTCTCTCTCTCTCTCTCTCTCTCTCTCTCTCTCCTTCTATCTCTCTCTCTGCTATTGCAGTAGTTTTTCCACCTATCATTTTATATCATCTGATACTGAACTAACATTATTGAGATGAAATGGGGTCAGGTGAATGAGGAAAAGGGGGAATGAAAGAAGGGGGACTTTGGGCTGCAAAATAAACCAAAACTTGATTTGGTTTTACGACATTTTACAATGAAACTATTGACCCTAGACGAAATTTGACGGAAATAAATTATTTCCAGCTTAACGAGATCTACCCTAGGGATCTATCCGTTCTTTTTTAGCAACTCAAGTATTTGAGATATAATAAGTGTTTTGACCTTTACAAAACTTTGATTTATTGGATTATTTATTGATGAAATTTTAATCTGTTTATACCAGAGGTACCACAGTCGCAGGCTGAATCGTTTATACTCTATACCGTTTTCGTTTAGCTGCTACGGTTCTTGAGATATACATGAAAATGTGTTTTTCACGACATTTTCCAAGGCCTTCAAAATTTGGGCAAATTTTTTTTAGCCCCAGATTTTGATGACACTTGTTCCTATTAGCTTTCGTACGTGCTGATCACGAATCTGGACTTAGTTTTTCGATATATTGTTTTGAAATCTCTATTTGAGCCGTTCTCAGCTTATTTATCCCCGTAAACATATCTTTTACGCCTTTTGCGCCCGTTTGCTGCTATTATCTTAACAATATATGTAAATACACAACAAATAAACATATAAGAACCCAGGCTATACTTACGTAGGACAGAGTAAAAGCAAATTACTTCCACCATACGGTGTGTTGTTTCGCGCTCGTTTTCTTTGGGTCTGCCTTAAAACTCCAGAATTTCCCACACTTGAATCGGAGTGCCCCTGCCGTATACAGTTGGTGAATATGCCTCCCGTCCTCTCACTTCCCTCTCTCCAGACTGGAATCCTCCCTCCCCTACCCTCCCTTTCCCTTCAATCCCACTTACCCTTCCCTCCCTTTCCCTTCAATCCCACCGCCCCTTCCGTCCCTTTCCCTTCAATCCCACCGCCCCTTCCCTCCCTTCACTCTATCCCTGGTCAAAAATCAAGCTGGTAAACATTTCTTTTCTCATTTGAGGTTTTTTTCATCTCGACGAGGCAAGTCAATGTTTCCTGTGTTGACATCGCGCAAGTCGCCACTTTGGAGGCTTATCAAGGCATCATCCGCCCTCTGACGAAACTCCTGGCCACCTTCTTGCCTCCGTCACCCTTGGCCTTGACCTCCTCCTTCCCTATTGCTTCTCCTTTGTATTCCTTTGTATTCCATTCCTTGTCTTGGCCTGGTTTTGGTTCTCTTATGCTTCCATCTCTGGGTATTTATGTCATCGTTCTTATTCTTGCTCTTCTTTGACATCTTCTTCCTTGTTGTCATCATCTTAATAATTTCTTCTATATATTTTCCTCCTACTTTTCTTCCTTTTCCTTTTTTTCCTCCTCCTCCTCCTCCCTCCTCCCCTCCTCCTCCTCCTATGAGAGATGTCTGCTTACGTATTAGTTTTGTTTATGAATTTTTTCGTCGCCAGTTTTATCATTGTTACTGCTGCCGTAGTAGTAGTAGTAGTAGTAGTAGTAATGTAGTAGTAGTAGTAGTAGTAGTAGTAGTAGTAATGTAGTAGTAGTAGTAGTGGGTGTTGTTGTTGTTGTTTTTGTAGTTGTTGTTGTTATTTTAGTAGTTGTTGTTGTTCTTGTTGCTTGTTGCTGCTGTTGTTGCTTCGGGCAGGCTGGGTTCGGGCGAGTCACAGAATCAACAATGGCATCTCTTAATAATAATATCCTCCAGAATTTCACAAAAGTCAAGACAATAAGACTTTAACTATTTCATTTGCGACTTCCAGAAAATATTTGGGTCTCTCTCTCTCTCTCTCTCTCTCTCTCTCTCTCTCTCTCTCTCTCTCTCTCTCTCTCTCTCTCTCTCTCTCTCTCTCTCTCTCTTTGTTAAGCCAAATGCGTAGTTCCACACTTAACTCTCTCATTTCGACTCCACTCACTTTCATTACAGATTTCATAACGTGTCATCAGCTGAAGGCATTCCTTTTTACCGCCGTTTTATATTTATTTCAGAATTCCTAAAACCTCGTTCATAGCATTCATCAAAAAAACGCATAATTTGTTTTACCAATTTTTTTCTCGATATAACATGATTTTGTTTATCCTCTTCGAAATTAAGTAAATATCATCTATTTTATGTTCCATTTATCTAGTATTCATCTTTCTTTCATTAAGTTTCATGTTCGTTCATGTTATTAAAAAAAGAAAGGTAAGAACGCAGCTGTGGCAAACAATACATAATTAATATCTATCATACAATTTTAACATTAATATGAGGAGTGGTATTACAGATTGTAGTAGTAGTAGTAGTAGTAATAGTTATAGTAATAGTAATAGTAGTAGTAGTAATAGTAGTAGTAATAGTTATAGTAATAGTAATAGTAATAGTAATAGTAGTAGTAGTAGTAGTAGTAATAGTAGTAGTAATAGTAGTAGTAGTAATAGTAGTAGTAGTAGTAATAGTTATAGTAATAGTTATAGTAATAGTAATAATAGTAGTAATAGTAGTAGTAGTAGTAGTAGTAGTAGTAGTAGTAGTAGTAGTAGTAGTAGTATTACTAGCAGTAATAGTAGTAGTAGTAGTAGTAGCAGTAATAGTAGTAGTAGTAGTAATAGTAGTAGTAGTAGTAGTAGTAGTAGTAGTAGTAGTAGTAGTAGTAGTAGTAGTAGTAGTAGTAGTAGTAGCAGCAGTAATAGTAGTAGTAGTAGTAGTAATAGTAGTAGTAGTAGTATAGTAGTAGTAGTAGTAGTAGTAGTAGCAGTAATAGTAGTAGTAGTAGTAGTAGTAGTAGTAGTAGTAGTAGTAATAGTAGCAGTAATAGTAGTAGTAGTAGTAGTAATAGTAGGAGTAGTAGTAGTAGTAGTAGTAGTAGTAGTAGTAGTAGTAGTAGTAGTAGTAGTAGTAGCAGTAATAGTAGTAGTAGTAGTAGTAGTAGTAGTAGTAGTAGTAGTAGTAGTAGTAGTAGTAGAGTAGTTGTAGTAGTTGTAGGAGTAGTAGTAGTAGTAGTAGTAGTAGTAGTAGTAGTAGTAGTAGTAGCAGTAATAGTAGTAGTAGTAGTAGTAGTAGTAGTAGTAGTAGTAGTAGTAGTAGTAGTAGTAGTAGTAGTAGTAGTAGTAGTAGTAGTAGTAGTAGTAGTAGTAGTAGTAGTAGTAGTAGTAGTAGTAGTAGTAGTAGTAGTAGTAGTAGTAGTGCGTTAAACATAAAAAACAAAACAATATCAACAACGAAAATCACAACAATAATGATAAATATAATAACAATGCTAAAGATAATAATAAACATGGTCATAATAACATAACATAAATAATAATGATAACAATAATGATAATAACAATGGTAATAATAAATCACTTTTCCCTCCGTTTCGCCTGCCGCTTGGGTGGTCAGCACAGTTGGCTTCAGTGACTCATTTTACACGCTGGAAGCCTCAGTCAGTAACACGAGTTTTGGCCTTTCGCTCAGCTTCCCGGGTTAGTTGAAGCCTCAGGGCAGCGCAGAGGGGTGGGGGAGGGGTGGGGGGAAGGAAGGGAAGGGGAGGAGAGCTGTATGGTGCAGAGGGAAGGGAAAGGGAGGGGAGATGTATGGTGCAGAGGGAAGGGAAGGGGAGGGGAGATGTATGGTGCAGAGGGAAGGGAAGGGAGGGGAGATGTATGGTGCAGAGGGAAGGGAAGGGGAGGGGAGATGTATGGTGCAGAGGGAAGGGGGAGGGGGATGTATGGTGCAGAGGGAAGGGAAGGGGAGGGGAGATGTATGGTGCAGAGGGAAGGGAAGGGGAGGGGAGGGGGAGGTATGGTGCAGGGGGAAGGGAAGGGAAGGGGAAGGGAGGGGGGAGGTATGGTAGAGGTGGAGAAGGAAATGAGGGGAGGGGGAAGGTATGATGCAGGGGTAGGGGGAAGGGGAAATGGGAGGGTGGAAAGGCAATCAAGGGGGGGAGGGGGAGACAGAGAGAGAGAGAGAGAGAGAGAGAGAGAGAGAGAGAGAGAGAGAGAGAGAGAGAGAGAGAGAGAGAGCGAGAGAGAGAGAGAGAGAGAGAGAGAGAGAGAGAGAGAGAGAGAGAGAGAGAGAGAGAGAGAGAGAGAGAGAGAGAGAGAGAGAGAGAGAGAGAGACTTCCAGTCATTGATACGTAACACACATCAATGTACTGACTTTACCGTCGCCTTGACTAGCTGGGAGATATACTTGTCATGTTACGAGTATTTGACATGTTTCATTCTATACAAGTTTGATATTCCAATTCCCTGTTTCAGCTCCCATATGAAGGATCTGTTCTGTATTTAGGTTCAATGACATATGCCAATTATATAATTGTTTATACCATGTCCCGCGGGGTAGAAACTCTGTCTTGTTATCAGATTACCGAACTTCCAGTCTTCGTGTTGTCGATAAAGTTTACAGAAAGGAGAACATTATCATCAAAATCGATTACTCAGAGAACCATCAGTCCATTGATCAGCTGGTAATGTGTTAAGTTGGGGAATTACTCATCAATAGGATCCGCGTTAAACTCTGCGGTGACGCTCTGCCAGGATTAACTAACTCCGTAGATGTTTATGTCTTATTATTCTTATTATTATCATTATCATTATTTTTGTTCTTCTTCTTGAAGCAGATTCATCAATGCCAACCATGTAATTCTGCTTCTTAGTAACTTTTTCAGCTATTTCTGTGCTATAACTAAGGCGTCATAATGTCTCATGTCATACAGTAATCCATCGTAAGGATCTTGACTAAGCGTGGTAAGAACATTTCAGTGCACATTAAGTTTAATCAATTACAAAACAGATCAAGGGAAAAAAGGGATAAAGGAAAAAAAACGAGTCGAAAAATGGAGAAAAAAGATAGTTAGGAGAAAGGAAAAAAGGGGAAGTCAATGTATCTTGTTTTGAATACATAATAACCCAAGACTCTTATCCTAAGTCCACTGTATGAGCCTCAAATCAGGGAATGGCATACAGTAGGTGATTAGCAACCCTCATTATGTTTTTAAGTATTTTACCAAAAAATTAAGAATATAACGAAAAATCACCATGGCTTTGCTCAGCCGCGCCACGCAGACGCCCCTCGGCCCCCTCGTGGCCGGGGCGGCGGTGCCCTGGGAAGGATGTCTGCCGCCGGGCGTCCTGCTCACTCCTTTTTGGCCTTTCTGTGGCAGCGGCGGATCTTGCAGAGGACAGCCACTTTGAGCACACAGTCAGCAGCCTCAGAAGTGCTTGGGACACCCTGTGGTGGGCCTTGTGCTGCTGAAAGTGCTGCTTCGCCAGCCACTTGAGGACTGTATCCAGCTTGGGGGAGGGATTGTTCCTGGCCTGGTGGCACAGCAGCTGCAGCTGGACGCAGCCCTCCGTCACAGCCTCGCACAGACCTCGGCTTGTTGCGTCTGCCTGCCGCTCTGCCTCCTGCCAGGGTGAGGGCGTCCTGCAGGTAGCCACGCAGGCTGCCGGTCACCGCGGCGGCCTGGGCCCGGGCCTCGTTTACCCGCCGCTGCTGCTCGGTGGCCTCGCCCTCCACCATCAGGAGGAACTCCTTCTCCAGGGTGATCCGCGCCCCCTCCATCGCCTTCCTCTTGGCCACCACCTTGCGGCGGCCTTCCTCGGCAGCGGCACAATGCCTCACCTGCCCCTGTGTGCAGGACCCTGCAGCAGGACGTAGGGCGGCGGCCCACCCCTGCCAGGCCCTCCTCCACCGGGTGCCCCTTGGCCTGCACCGCCACCACCACCAACACCAACACCTTGGCGGAGTAAATTGGCGGGGGGGGGGGGGGGGGGGGAGGAGAGAGAGAGAAGAGAGAGAGAGAGGAGAGAGAGAGAGAGAGAGAGAGAGAGGAGAGAAAGGAGAGAGAGGAGGAGAGAGAGAGAGAGAGAGAGAGAGAGAGAGAGAATTAGTTTGGATTTTTCCATTCAACGAGTTTTCAGTCGAGGAACGTTTAAAAAAAAAAAAAAAAAAAAAAAGTATTTAACCAACCGTGGATGTTAAGCCAATGAACTTGTAATCACCAGCCACTGTCCTGTCGCCTTTCTTACAGGTGCGCGTGGCGGTAATTAATAGATACAAAATGACAGATAGACAAAAATAAAGGTAAATGATAGATAGACAAAATATGGGTAAATGATAGATAGACAATAGAGATAAATGGCAGATAGACAAAATATGGGTAAATGACAGATAAACAATAGATAAATGGCAGATAGACAAAAATATAAGTAAATGATAGATAGACAAAAATATGGATAAATGACAGATAGACAAATCAATCAATCAATCAATCATTGGGGGCATACGCCGGATGGCGCGTCGCCTCGCCCACCCTACGACGCCACTCCCGGGGTTCACCACGCGCGAGCCCCAAGAGGCCCCTTTTCCCATCCCAAGCAGCTCTCGACAAGAAAATAAACTGCCCAGCCACCAGCCTTGTGGGGCCCCCTTTGGCCTCTCCACGCAGGAGTCTTTACAGATAAAAACCGAGGGGAAAGACGGTTTAGGGAGGTGCCACATGCCCATATAGCCGAAGTTGGGCGACGGACTATCAGGTAAAGGCCCGATTCAGTTACGGTGCAACGTGATTTGAACGAAATCATCCAGGATACCCAGATTGGGGAAGACATTTATTACAAAGGCTTTGTTTGTCTCTTCAATCACTATTTAGTGCCCTGTCTCAAACCATAGAGAAGATAGGGATCAAAAGCGACTTGAAAAATCCGGATTTTTGTCCCCCTGCACAGGGCCCCGACAAAACGCCAAATACCCCCGCGAGGGGTCCTAACCCCGTGGGCTATGCCAACCCGTCGTAAGGTTCTTGACGTGCCCCCCGCCCCCATTAGGATGCCTACCAAGGGGATGTAAAATTTTCCCAAGATCTCAATGTCCTGCCACACGCGGAACAGACGGGTACTGCTTATCTAGTAAGTCTCCAAATACCTGGACCTGGTCTTGACCAGGAGACCTAAAGTCCCAAAGGGCTTTGCCTCCTCTTTTGCACGCTGAGACCCATCCCCGGGACCTCCAGCGATCCCCCCCCCAAAGATTACTGCATCACGGAAAAAAAACAAGATCAGTGATTTGGTGTTGCGAGGGATGCCACAACACTTTGATCAAACCTTGCCCAAAATACCAGTCCATACAAGCGTTGAAAGTGAGGGGAAAGGGAGCACCCTTGCCTCACCCCTGTATTCCAGGAAAAAAGGGATACACCCCCCCAAAATTCACAGCACTTCAGCCCAAAAATACAGACCAGTTATCAAACCAATAGCCCTTGCAGGAACCCCTCAAAGCGCAGAAGATCCCAGGTAACTCACATGCATGAGTCAAAGCCTTTTGAGTTAACATAGGCGCAAGATCCCCCGTCGAAACTCACGTCGGCGTTCCCCCCAGGCACGAAGCGCTAGGATAGATAGAAAAAAATAGAGGAAAGAAAATAGTAGAAAAAAGAGATAAATTATAAGAATAGCCTTTAAAATGTAAAGATAAAA
Source organism: Chionoecetes opilio (assembly GCA_016584305.1). NCBI lineage: Eukaryota > Metazoa > Arthropoda > Malacostraca > Decapoda > Majidae > Chionoecetes > Chionoecetes opilio. The sequence continues at coordinate 248,242 of JACEEZ010019812.1, read as the reverse complement.
AATAGAACAGCACGACTTATGGGAGGGGTTGAAAAATAAATACAGACACGCCGATTTAACGGATAATATTCAGCCATTTATGTTCAGAAGTCCTCCCGCCTTAACCCTTTAGACCCAAAAACGTAATTTCCCTTTTAATTGACTACCCTTTGACGATTTTTAAAGGAAAATAAGCAAAGTTTTATAGCTATGACCTGCTTAGTATCTTTGTCCACTAACTAATTTTGGTTTTTTCATTTATTTCGTAATTTTGGCTAAAATATTCGGTTTTTTTATAGCAAAGGAAAAATTGGCTGAAGGGGGATGAGTCTTGTTTCACGCGGCTTTTAATTTTTAATATCCATTTCTTTACTATTAAATTTCCCTTTTATGAAAGTATTAAATTTTGGGCTACATAGAAGTTCGACAGTTTTACCGGGGTTTGGGTTTTTTACTTTCCATTTCGCTGAATTTTCTTTAATGTACTTAGTTTGGTCACTAGAAGTTTTTGAAGTTTGAAATTGATGCAGCGGGTTTTATGATCCCCTAATCTTTATATTTATTAGTTGGTCATAACATTTTTGTTTATTCATTTTAGTGCATTCAATAGATAGCATTGTGGTGAAAGAAAGAAAGAAAAAAGAAAAGAAGAAGAGAGGAGAGTAGAGAAAGAAAAAAAAATTAATGAAGGTAGAGGAAAAGAAAAATTTAAAAAATTCCAAGGTAGGAAGAAAAATAAAAGAAAGGGTGGGGTTTTTAAATGTTTTAATGTCCCTGAAATACGTTTATATGCGTGTGATTTATACTAGAGTTAGGGTTAATTAAACATTAAATCACCCTGTAACAACGGGAGTGAATGAAGACGAAATAAAACAACGCGATATATCACCAAAAGTGTATTCTCTCCTTTTCATTGTCCAAACGAAGCAAGAAAAATAATGTACCTTGAAAAAAAATTACGTGAGAATGAATTAAATGCAAACTAACGATATCCTTTTTCCCTAACAGAACAAGGGGGGGGGGGGGGGGGGAGAGAGGAGAGAGAGAGAGAGAGAGAGAGAGAGAGAGAGAGAGAGAGAGAGAGAGAGAGAGAGAGAGAGAGAGAGAGAGAGAGAGAGAGAGAGAGAGAGAGAGAGAGAGAGAGAGAGAGGAGGGGGGGACAAAACAATATAAGAACTTTAGCATATTGTAAGAAAAATCTAATATGCAACGAACGAATACTTGTATCAGAAACTAAGAACAAGGTGCAATATAATAATAAATAAAAAGTATATCATGCCTATAGGAGGAGGAAAAGAACGAGGAGGAAGAGGAGGAAAAGAAGGAAGAGGAGGAGGAGAAAAAGAGAAATAAGAAGCGAAGAATCATAATAAGGCCATTAAGGAAAAGGGAGATGAGGATGAGGATGAGGAGAAGCAAGAGAAGAAGGAAGAGAAAAAGAAGAAGAGGAGAGGAGGAAGGGGAAGGAGGGAACTTCTTACAAAAATCTACCAATATAATTTTTCTTTCCCTTCTGAAGTTTTTCCTTTCTGTGTCTTTACTGTCTTCACTTCGTCATTAAAAATCTTGACCTTTCATTCCTTTTCTCTTTTTTCTGGCCTTTGTTATTCCCGGTTCTTCCTTCCTTTATCATCCTCTTTTTCTTGACCTTTTTTTCTTTTTCAACATTTTTACGTCATTTAACTCTCTCTCTCTCTCTCTCTCTCTCTCTCTCTCTCTCTCTCTCTCTCTCTCTTCTCTCTCTCTCTCTCTCTCTCTCTCACTCATTCAGTTTTATTTTTAGAGAATCGGTCTCACTTTATTTTCACTTTTTCTCTCTTATGTCACTTTCCGCTATCTCCTAATCCTTCCCTTCCCTCCTTCCTTCCTTTCTTTAATCCTTCATAGAAATTATAGGTCATCCATCAAAAAGAAAAAAAAGAAATGTATGACCTGACTGTATATAAAATGCATTTTGACCTGTATTCAGATTTGATTTCAGCATTTTTTTCTCGCTTTTTGTCAAATCTTTCGTTATATGGAACCGTTTTTGTTTTGTTTTGTTTTTATTCTTTTTTCCAGTTTTCTGTGTTTTTTGACGGGTATTTCGGGACAAACATCAATGGTGATGAGAGCCTTATGGGCGTGGTAAAGAGAGAGAGAGAGAGAGAGAGAGAGAGAGAGAGAGAGAGAGAGAGAGAGAGAGAGAGAGAGAGAGAGAGAGAGAGAGAGAGAGAGAGAGAGAAGAGAGAAGAGAGAGAGAGAGAGAGAGAGAGAGAGAGAGAGAGAGAGAGAGAGAGAGAGATGCCATAACAAAGGTAGTTGATGAAAACATCCCTCTTAAGACAGTCAAGATTAAAGAGAAACAAGGCAATAAGCCATGGGTCACAGCAGAACTTCTAGGATACATTAAGGAAAGGCACAAATTGTACAAGAAATTTTTAAAACGTCCGTTATCATTTGGCGTTCAGTATAGGGAATTTAGAAATAAGGTTAACAACATGTTAAAGGATGCAAAAAATCATTATTATAACACTAACTTCAAAAATAGTGCAGGTAATCCCAAAGAAACATGGAAACTAATCAATGAAGTTATAAATGGAGAGAATGATCAAAATAATGTTGTGGAATATATGAATATCGACAATTGTAAAGTTAATGATCCCCAGGTTATTAGTGATTATATTAACAACTACTTCTCAAATATTGGTGTGGTATTATCTAATCAGCTTCCTCCATGTAATATTTCTCCTATGTCTTATTTGTCAAACACCTACCAAGACTTTATACTGTTGGACACATCATCAGAAGAAGTAAGTTCAATAATTAAATCTTTAAAAGATTCAGCACCGGGATATGATGGTATTCATGTTCAGATCATTAAAACAACTACAACCACTTTGGCTCCTATTATCTCAAAATTAATTAATCTATCTTTTCGTTCAGGTATCTTTCCAGAGAAACTAAAAATAGCTAAGGTTATACCGTTACATAAAGGCGGCAAACTAGATGATGTGTCTAACTATCGGCCTATTTCAATACTCCCAGCTTGAAGTAAAATATATGAACGAGCTATGTATGACAGAATGTATGATTTTCTCACTAGGAATAACATCTTAACAGATAGGCAGTTTGGTTTTAGAAAGAATTTATCTCCCAAATTAGCAATTACAAAATTAATGGATAATTATAATGTATTGCAGGAGTTAGGTTGTAGTAAATATATAATTACGGTTTTTTTGGATTTGAAAAAGGCTTTTGATACATTGAATCATGAAGTTTTGATAAGTAAATTACAGCATTACGGTATAAGGGATGTCTGTCTGAATTGGTTTATGAGTTACCTATGCAAGAGAAAACAACACACTTCTGTGAATAAAATAAGCTCAGGGATTGCAGAACTTAAAACAGGAGTTCCACAAGGTTCAACATTGGGTCCGTTTTTTTTTTTTATATATATATCAATGACATTATCAATTCTTCAAATTTACTGAAATTTATTATTTTTGCCGACGACACTAACATTACATATTCTTCAGCAGATTTAGATTTTTTAACGAGAACATTAAATTTTGAGTTAGAGTCTGTTTCATCCTGGTTATCAGCAAATAGGTTAACTCTAAATATTGCGAAAACAAATTATTTGATATTTGCTGGCAACAAAAGTCTGGACAGTAATATAAATATTGAGATGTGCGGGGAAGTAATACTAAGATCAAATTCAGTTAAATACCTAGGTGTCTTTATAGACCAACACATTAGTTGGAAGGATTATGTAGCTTATATACATAATAAACTCGCTAGATCATCAGGCATACTTCATAAAGTAAAGCATATTTTATCCACTGAAACATTACTAACCTTATATTACACGTTGATTTATCCTTATTTACATTATTGCAATGTTGTCTGGGGTATGGCGAACATAACAACAAAAAAAACGCTGCAGTTGCTTCAAAAAGGATAATTAAAACCCTAGGCAAAGTTAGTTATCATGAACACACAGCTCCGCTATTTAAAAGCTTTAAAATTTTTAAAATAAATGATATTTATGTTCTAGAATGTCTAAAATTCCTTCATGACGAATTCCATATCTTTCATTCTGCTTCACTTCAGACTGCTTTTCAAATACATAACTTAAACACAAGAAATAGACATCAAATTAGACCACCTTTTCCAATTACTGAATCTCATAAAAGATTTGTCACTTATTTCGGATGCATGAAATGGAATGAACTTCCAGAGCACATTACAAATATTGTTAATAAGAATACATTTAAAATAAATACAAAGAAATATATAGTAAATGTGTATTCATCTATACATGTTGAGTAGTAGTCATTTGTGTTTCTTCAGTAGATGTATTTTTTTCATTAAGATATAATGAGTGAGTTTCTGTTGGTTTGTATGTTTGTAAGTCTTGATATGTTTAGGTATGTATGTCTATGTAAATATCGATAAAAAGGTATGTCGAAATATAATACGTAAATATGTTTGTCCATTGCAAGGCATTTTATAGCTATACATACAAGGGGCCTGTCAAAAATGTTTACATTTAACGGGCCCAGCCATGTTTATATACCATGTATATATGATCAAGCTTTGTATATATTTATATGGCTAATAAACTACTTGAATTGAATTGAATTGAGAGAGAGAGAGAGAGAATTATAATTATATAATAAATATTTTCTTTAGTATTTTATAATAGGTGGACTATTGATCAGCCTTGGCGGAGATGTGCTGTTCTTGCTCTCAGTGCTATCACAGATTTTCCTTTTCTCTGCTTCCTGATTGGTCCTCCTACTCCTCTCCCTCCCCCTGATTGGTGGGTTGGCTGGTCATATCTCAACTACTGGTGGGTACAGGGGGTACAGGTTACTCAGACATGTAGGCAGGATCAGGAAAGCAGGTTCCAATCTATTAACTCCAAGCTCTTTTTCTGCCTCAGAAATCATCCTTAATATGAGGGACACACGTCAAATCACGGCTCTCCTTCAACAATATAGATCTCACGATGGTCACACTAACTCCCTCCATGATGTTTGGCGCCATGAGTGCCGTGGCTGGCCAGCCCTGGGAGGACCTCGGCATCCTGACGGGAGGCGTGGCGGCCGTCTGCCTGTGGTTGCGACGCCCCGCCCGCCAGCAGCTGCAGGAGACGCCTCTCCCTCCCGCACCGAGGATACTGTGCACACAGCAGAAGAGAAGCACGAGGAAAGCGAGGACCAGCAGGAAGAGGAGTACCTCGAGGATGTCGAGGTGGAGCAAGACTAGGAGATCGAGGACCAGCAAGAAGAGGACGGCGAGGACCAGCAGGAAGAGGAGTACCTCGAGGACGGCGAGGACCAGCAAGACGAGGAGATCGAGGACCAGCAAGATGAGGATGGCGAGGAGATCGAGGACCAGCAAAACGAGGACGGTGAGGAGATCGAAGAAAAGCAGGAAGAGAAGTACAGCTACGAGGAAATTGAGGACAGGATAGACCAAGACTTAGAGAGACTTAGAATAATCTTAGAATATATAGATCTTGGACTAGACGAGGATAGCGCACAAGACAAGAAGACGCTTACAGAGAGCGAGGCCGAGGACGCAAACGATAAGCAGGACGAAGACGTCGATGACGTCGAGGACGAGCAGGAAAAGGAGTCCAACGAGGATGCCGAGGAAGAGCAAGACGAGGACAAAGAGGATATAGAGGACGAGCAAGACGAGGACAACGAGGAAATTGAAGACTTGCTGTATCAAAGACTCCTCTTGAAAATCCAATACACTAAAATCGAGGAGACTTTCAATGAAGACGGGGACTCAGCCACTGAGCAGAACGAGGACTCAGACGTTGAGCAGGACGAGGACTCAGACGTTGAGCAGGACGAGGACTCAAACGCTGAGCAGGACGAGGAGACAGCCACTGAGCAGGCCGAGGCCATGGAGAGGTAGCTTCGTGTCCTGCAGGAGCACCACGTTGCACTGCTCACCCAGGAGCAGCTGCGAGACTTGGGCGCCGAACACCTTCTGGCTGAAGGCGGCTTCGGCTCCGTCAGGAAGGTGGTGTTTGAAGGGACTCAGGCCGTGGTGAAGGAACTGTTGGAGTGTAGCGCGATTGTGCCGCTGCTACGCGAGGCCCGGCTGATGCTGGAGCTGAACGGTGCCGGGGGAGTGCCGCGCCTCCGAGCCGTGTGCGCCGCGCCCCCGGCGTTACTGCAGCAGTATGTCGGCATCACCTACGACAACTTCTTGAGGAACTGCTCGGTAGAGAACTTCCTTAATTCACTGACGAGCATCTGCGAGCGCCTTCAGGAAGTCCACGCCAAGGACATCGTTCACAACGACTTAAAATTTAATAACATAACTTACACAGGCACGATCGCCGAGCCTGTGTTCCACATCATCGATCTAGGGTGGGCGTGTCACAGCGGGCAGGTCGCTGCGGAACAGGTCTTCCCGGACAGTGTGTATAGCGACGAAGAAGAGGACGAGGACGACCTAAGCGACGAGTACGAAGGTGCGGCCTCAGACGACCGCTTTCCGTGGATGGCACCCGAGAATGGGGCGCGACGACCCGTGTTTTGCTCTGGTGACGTGTACAGCCTCGGGTACATCCTAGACATCGCGGTGTGGCGGTGCGACCAGACCTTCCTGACGGAGCCGCTGATGAAGGTGTCGAGGCTGTGCACCGCCAAGGATCCCGCGAGCCGTCCTTCCCTCCGACACGTGGCCATGGCCGTCACCTTCCTGCTCAGACAACTGACGCCCCAACAGCTCAGAGAAACATTTGTTTTTGAGGTTAAGACGAGAGCGGTTGATGGTGAAGAGGACGCAGACTCTGAGCAGGATGAGGACTCAGACTCTGAGCAGGACGAAGGCATCTAGGATGTCGAGGACGAGCAAGAAGAGGAGTCCAACGAGGACATCGAAGAATAGCAAGACGAGGACATCGAGGATGTCGAGGACGAGCAAGACGAGGACAACGAGGAAATCGAAGACTTGGTGTATCAAAGACTATTCTTAAAAATCCAATAAACCAAAATCGAGGAGACTTTCAATGGGGACGAGGACTCAGACTCTGATTAGGACGAGGAATCAGACGTTGAGCAGGACAATGACTCAGAAGCTGATTAGGATGAGTACTCAGACGCTGAGCAGGACGAGGGCTCAGCCGCTGAGCAGGACGAGGCCGTGTAGAGGTAGCTTTGTTTCCTGCGGGAGCGCCACGTTGCACTGCTCACCCAGGAACAGCTGCAAGACTTGGGCGCCGAACACCTCCTGGCTGAAGGCGGCTTCGGCTCCGTCAGGAAGGTGGTGTTTGAAGGGACTCAGGCCGTGGTGAAGGAACTGTTGGAGCGTAGCGCGATTGTGCCGCTGCTACGCGAGGCCCGGCTGATGCTGGAGCTGAACGGTGCCGGGGGAGTGCCGCGCCTCCGAGCCGTGTGCGCCGCGCCCCCGGCGTTACTGCAGCAGTATGTCGGCATCACCTACGACAACTTCTTGAGGAACTGCTCGGTAGAGAACTTCCTTAATTCACTGACGAGCATCTGCGAGCGCCTTCAGGAAGTCCACGCCAAGGACATCGTTCACAACGACTTAAAGTTTAATAACATAACTTACACAGGCACGATCACCGAGCCTGTGTTCCACATCATCGATCTAGGGTGGGCGTGTCACAGCGGGCAGGTCGCTGCGGAACAGGTCTTCCCGGACAGTGTATATAGCGACGAAGAAGAGGACGAGGACGACCTAAGCGACGAGTACGAAGGTGCGGCCTCAGACGACCGCTTTCCGTGGATGGCACCCGAGAATGGGGCGCGACGACCTGTGTTTTGCTCTGGTGATGTGTACAGCCTCGGGTACATCCTAGACATCGCGGTGTGGCGGTGCGACCAGACCTTCCTGACGGAGCCGCTGACGAAGGTGTCGAGGCTGTGCAACGCCAAGGATCCCGCGAGGCGTCCTTCCCTCCGACACGTGGCCATGGCCGTCACCTTCCTGGTCAGGCAACTGACGCCCCAACAGCTGAGAGAAACATTTGTTTTTGAGGTTAAGAAGAGAGCGGTTGATGGCGAAGAGTGAGCGTTGAGTTAGGAAGAGGGAGACAATACTCCGAAGTAACGAAGAGTTATGTAGCATCTGTAACGAACCGTTGAGCGCCGTTCCCAGGTTGCCCTTGCATCACCCCCTGTTTGAGGCGCAGACTGGTCTGTCCCTCGCTAGTGAAAATAATAATGGAAATAATGGTAATGGTAATGCAAGTATAGCCGGAACCTGCTTTGAATAATACACGACTGGTGAAGACAGCTTCCAGAGTTGAATAAATACTATCTATCTATCTTTCTATGCATATATTTCACTTAAGCCATTGATTATTCATTAAATTTAGAACAATATTATTCACAAACTGCAAAATTAACACAAAACACACACACACACACACACAACACACACACACACACACACACACACACAAAACGAAGAAGTAAAAAACCTCCACCAATCTCCAGCCCTCCATTACCTCGAGCGCCACCTCCTCGTGCAGGCCTTCGTGGACCGTCTCCTTACCCTCACGTTCCCTTGCCCACCTCAGGCCAGCTGTTGACCTCCGCCCTCTGATTCGCCACACTATCGACACACACACACACACCACAACACACACACACACACGATAATAATGATGTTGGTGATGGCCAGCAATGTTCCCTATCATCAACACACCGGTATAAGGGTGGTTACGAACAGGCTCCTTAGATATATTGGCCACGGAACCTCCATAGGAAGGCAGCATCAATGGCTTAATGAGGCGCCGACATCCCCTGCCCGCCATATAATACTCTCTCAGCGGTGAAGCAGGAGGCGAGGACGAGGTGGTCAGGCTGTCAGGTCTCTCTCTCTCTCTCTCTCTCTCTCTCTCTCTCTCTCTCTCTCTCTCCTCTCTCTCTCTCCTGTACTATATGTAGTGTCAGACGCACGTCTTTCCTCTCGCTTCACGTGTAATATGCTTACGCCTACAAAGCCTCGCCTCCGGTGCGTTGCAAGGTGTTTCCATGAATGCAAAAGTTTTCTTTTTCTTTTGCCATAGGAAAACGCTTCCACGGCGGCTTAATTTTTACGACCAGAAAACTGTTAGAAATTCGACTCTTTCTCTGCTCACTTATACAACATTGCCAGAGAGACAAGTTGTGAGTAACAAGAGTGCAGTCTCGTTCCCTGGTGGTTAGTGTGCGGCGGCAGGGCAGCACTCAGGACGGGTGCTCTTGACAGCGAGGAAAATATATGTATATTGGCATGGCGTTGTTATTTTTGCCTTCATCGAGAATTGGAACTTGCTGTGAGAGAGAGAGAGAGAGAGAGAGAGAGAGAGAGAGAGAGAGAGAGAGAGAGAGAGAGAGAGAGAGAGAGAGAGAGAATCTTGGGATTACGGAGGAGGAGGGACAGGCACAGGCACAGACGCACAAGCGGACGCAGAAAGAGGAGACAAAGGGAGGCAGGCCCTTGAGAGACAGGCCAAGACCGTGTTGCCCCTGGACACGCCTCACCTGCACGGCCGCCGCGTCACCTTCCCCGAGGCGGCACACACATCACCCGGTAATTAGCCACGAGTGGAACTACTCTCCGGAATACGTTAGCTGGCCATGTAAGGACCAGATGGCACGGTAGCCGATGTGGGGGCGCGATGGTAACACATTACCTGGCTGGTCCCTCACCTGCCCGGGGCATCTTAACCCTTGAAGGACCTTCCTCGCCCACTGACTTTTTGCCTGTCATATCTATCCTTTATATATATATATATATATATATATATATATATATATATAATTGATTTTCTTATTTGGTACATCTTGATGTTTCAGGGTGACAAAGACACTCGTCATACTTGGGGTTGTTTATGCGCAACGTTTCGCCAAGGCACTTGGCATCATCAGGCTAAAAATAGTTAAAAATTTAATATATTGCAATGCTAAAAAGCGAACATCAAAAAAATTAATTCTAAGAAACAATAAAATATTCCTATATTATCTAAAATTACTAACTAATAAATAAAATATAATTTGTACTTAACGGACCTTGGTGTGTATGCTGTCTGAGTTGGTAGAGGACTGAATGAACACTAGTTTTTGTGGGGACATTTCCAGCTTGTGTGGGGCGATCGAACCGAGAGTCGGGCAATCGAAACAGTGGTAGTCATTTGAGTATATGTAGTTGGTGTGAAATGACTTGGTTATTAAGATCAGGGGACAAATGCTTGATGTGTATGATCTAAATCATGTGAGTGTGAGCGGATTGCTCGACCCATTTCTTCACCTTCGCAATCTGCAATCCGCTCACACTCACATGATTTAGATCACCCTTTTTCTATGAATGACTTTAGTATCCTATCCAAGGCACACTACCCTAGTGACACTAAATTATTAGAAGCTATACACATCAAGCATTTGTCCCCTGATCTTAATAACCAAGTCATTTCACACCAACTACATATACTCAAATGACTACCACTGTTTCGATTGCCCGACTCTCGGTTCGATCGCCCCACAAAAGCTGAAATGTTACCCACGAAACTAGTGTTCATTCAGTCCTCTACCAACTCAGACAGCATACACACCAAGGTCCGTTAAGTACAAATTATATTTTATTTATTAGTTAGTAATTTTAGATAATATAGGAATATTTTATTGTTTCTTAGAATTCATTTTTTTGATGTTCGCTTTTTAGCATTGCAATATATTAAATTTTTAACTATTTTTAGCCTGATGATGCCAAGTGCCTTGGCGAAACGTTGCGCATAAACAACCCCAAGTATGACGAGTGTCTTTGTCACCCTGAAACATCAATATATATATATATATATATATATATATATATATATATATATATATATATATATATATATATATATATATATATATATATATATTTTTTTTTTTTTATTGGAAACTTATAAGATATATATATATATCTCTATATATATATATCTCTATATATATATATCTCTATCTCTATATATATATCTCTATATATATATATCTCTATCTCTATATATATATCTCTATATCTCTCTCTCTATATATATTATCTCCTTCTCCTCTCTCCTCTCTCTCTCTCTCTCTTAATTATTTATTATATATATATTATTATATATATATATATCTATATCTATATCTATATAATCTATATCTATATCTCTCACACACGCGCACATTTTACATTTTTCAGTCAACATTCTGGTGGGGTTGTCAGTTTGTTTCTCGCACATGTGTTTTGGTGAAGTGGTAATGCTTATCTTTAATGGCAGCCATGGGGGGTGGGGAAGCAGCGAGGGGTTCCTGTATACTTATCTTTAATGGCAGCCATGGGGGAGGGGAAGCAGCGAGGGGTTCCTGTGTGCTTATCTTTAATGGCAGCCATGGGGGGTGGGGAAGCAGCGAGGGGTTCCTGTGTGCTTATCTTTAATGGCAGCCATGGGGGGTGGGGAAGCAGCCAGGGGTTCCTGTATACTTATTTTTAATGGCAGCCATGGGGGGTGGGGAAGCAGCGAGGGGTTCCTGTGTGCTTATCTTTAATGGCAGCCATGGGGGTAGGGAAGCAGCGAGGGGTTCCTGTATACTTATCTTTAATGGCAGCCATGGGGGGTGGGGAAGCAGCGAGGGGTTCCTGTAATATTGGTTATCAAACCAATCCTTCCTTGCAATATTGGTTATCAAACCAATAGTCCAAGCAAGTAATGCAAGGACTATTGGTTTGATAACTGGTCTGTATTCTGGGACTGAGAGTGCTGTGAAGTGTGGGGCAGGTGTATCCAGCTTCTTTCCTGTGAATACAGGAGTGAGGCAAGGGTGCGTCCTTGCCCCATCACTTTTCAACGCTTGTATGGACTGGGTATTGGACAAGGTTGTAGATCAAAGTGATTGTGGAGCATCCGTCGGCAACACCAAGATCACTGATCTTGTTTTTGCCGATGATGCAGTAATCTTTCCTGAGTCGCTGGAGGTCCTGGTGATGGCTCTCGAGGCGCTGCACGAGGAGGCAAAGCCTTTGGGACTTGAGGTCTCCTGGCTCAAGACCAAGGTCCAGGTGTTTGGAGACTTACTAGATGAAGCAGTACAGTCTGTTCATGCGTGTGGCGAGGACATTGAGATCTTGGAAAGTTTTACATACCTTGGTAGCGCAGTCCATAATGACGGCGGGTCACGTCAAGAAGCCTTACGGCGGATTGGCATAGCCCACGGTGGTATGGACTCGCTCAGCGGGAGTATTTGGCGTTGTCGGTACCTGTGCAAGAGGACAAAGAACCAGATCTTCAAGTCGCTTGTGATCCCTGTCTTACTCTATGGTTGTGAGACATGGACACTAAATAGTGACTTGAAGAGACGAATCAATGCCTTTGGTAATAAGTGTCTTCGCAGAATAATGGGGTATCGCTGGGATGATTACGTGTCAAATCAGCGACTGCACCGTGAGACTGAATCGAGGCCTATTACCTGCATAGTAGCATAGTCAGCGCCAACTTCGGCTATATGGGCATGTGGCACGCTACCCTGAAACCGATCCTTCCCATCGGGTTGTATCTGTAAGAGACAATCCGGCGTGGAGGAGGCCAAGGGGGCGCCCACAAGGCTCGTGGCTGGGGCAAGTTGATGTTTCTTGTCGAGAGCTGCTTGGTATGGGAAAGGAGCCTGCATGGGAACTCGCGCGTTGTGACCCCCGGGAGTGGCGTCGTAGGGTGGGCGAGGCGACGCGCCCCCCGGCGTATGCCCCCAATGATTGATTGATTGATGGGGGGTGGGTTAGCAGCGAGGGGTTCCTGTATACTTATCTTTAATGGCAGCCATGGGGGGTGGGGAAGCAGCGAGGGGTTCCTGTATACTTATCTTTAATGGCAGCCATGGGGGGTGGGGAAGCACCGAGGGGTTCCTGTATACTTATCTTTAATGGCAGCCATGGGGGGTGGGGAAGCAGCGAGGGGTTCCTGTGTGCTTATCTTTAATGGCAGCCATGGGGGGTGGGTTAGCAGCGAGAGGTTCCTGTATACTTTTCTTTAATGGCAGCCATGGGGGGTGGGGAAGCAGCGAGGGGTTCCTGTATACTTATCTTTTATGGCAGCCATGGGGGGTGGGGAAGCAGCGAGGGGTTCCTGTATACTTATCTTTAATGGCAGCCATGGGGGTGGGGAAGCAGCGAGGGGTTCCTGTGTGCTTATCTTTAATGGCAACCATGGGGGTGGGGTTAGCAGCGAGGGGTTCCTGTATACTTATCTTTAATGGCAGCCATGGGGGGTGGGGAAGCAGCGAGGGGTTCCTGTGTGCTTATCTTTAATGGCAGCCATGGGGGGTGGGGAAGCAGCGAGGGGTTCCTGTATACTTATCTTTAATGGCAGCCATGGGGGGTGGGGAAGCAGCGAGGGGTTCCTGTATACTTATCTTTAATGGCAGCCATGGGGGGTGGGGAAGCAGCGAGGGGTTCCTGTATACTTATCTTTAATGGCAGCCATGGGGGGTGGGGAAGCAGCGAGGGGTTCCTGTATACTTATCTTTAATGGCAGCCATGGGGGGTGGGGTTAGCAGCGAGGGGTTCCTGTGTGCTTATCTTTAATGGCAGCCATGGGGGGTGGGGAAGCAGCGAGGGGTTCCTGTATACTTATCTTTAATGGCAGCCATGGGGGGTGGGGAAGCAGCGAGGGGTTCCTGTGTGCTTATCTTTAATGGCAGCCATGGGGGTGGGGAAGCAGCGAGGGGTTCCTGTGTGCTTATCTTTAATGGGAGCCATGGGGGGTGGGGAAGCAGCGAGGGGTTCCTGTGTGTTTATCTTTAATGGCAGCCATGGGGGGTGGGGAAGCAGCGAGGGGTTCCTGTATACTTATCTTTAATGGCAGCCATGGGGGGTGGGGAAGCAGCTAGGGGTTCCTGTATACTTATCTTTAATGGCAGCCATGGGGGGTGGGGAAGCAGCGAGGGGTTCCTGTATGCTTATCTTTAATGGCAGCCATGGGGGGTGGGGAAGCAGCGAGGGGTTCCTGTGTGCTTATCTTTAATGGGAGCCATGGGGGGTGGGGAAGCAGCGAGGGGTTCCTGTATACTTATCTTTAATGGCAGCCATGGGGGGTGGGGAAGCAGCGAGGGGTTCCTGTGTGCTTATCTTTAATGGCAGCCATGGGGGGTGGGGAAGCAGCGAGGGGTTCCTGTGTGCTTATCTTTAATGGCAGCCATGGGGGGTGGGGAAGCAGCGAGGGGTTCCTGTATACTTATCTTTAATGGCAGCCATGGGGGTGGGTTAGCAGCGAGGGGTTCCTGTGTGCTTATCTTTAATGGGAGCCATGGGGGTGGGTTAGCAGCGAGGGGTTCCTGTGTGCTTATCTTTGATGGCAGCCATGGGGGGTGGGTTAGCAGCGAGGGGTTCCTGTGTGCTTATCTTTAATGGCAGCCATGGGGGGTGGGTTAGCAGCGAGGGGTTCCTGTGTGCTTATCTTTAATGGGAGCCATGGGGGTGGGTTAGCAGCGAGGGGTTCCTGTATACTTATCTTTAATGGCAGCCATGGGGGGTGGTTAGCAGCGAGGGGTTCCTGTATACTTATCTTTAATGGCAGCCATGGGGGGTGGGTTAGCAGCGAGGGGTTCCTGTGTGCTTATCTTTAATGGCAGCCATGGGAGGTGGGTTAGCAGCGAGGGGTTCCTGTGTGCTTATCTTTAATGGCAGCCATGGGGGGGGGGTTAGCAGCGAGGGGTTCCTGTGTGCTTATCTTTAATGGGAGCCATGGGGGGTGGGTTAGCAGCGAGGGGTTCCTGTGTGCTTATCTTTAATGGCAGCCATGGGGGGTGGGGAAGCAGCGAGGGGTTCCTGTGTGCTTATCTTTAATGGCAGCCATGGGGGGTGGGGAAGCAGCGAGGGGTTCCTGTGTGCTTATCTTTAATGGCAGCCATGGGGGGTGGGGAAGCAGCGAGGGGTTCCTGTGTGCTTATCTTTAATGGCAGCCATGGGGGGTGGGGAAGCAGCGAGGGGTTCCTGTGTGCTTATCTTTAAAGGCAGCCATGGGGGGTGGGGAAGCAGCGAGGGGTTCCTGTGTGCTTATCTTTAATGGCAGCCATGGGGGGTGGGGAAGCAGCGAGGGGTTCCTGTGTGCTTATCTTTAATGGCAACCATGGGGGGTGGGTTAGCAGCGAGGGGTTCCTGTGTGCTTATCTTTAATGGGAGCCATGGGGGGTGGGTTAGCAGCGAGGGGTTCCTGTGTGCTTATCTTTAATGGCAGCCATGGGGGGTGGGGAAGCAGCGAGGGGTTCCTGTGTGCTTATCTTTAATGGCAGCCATGGGGGGTGGGGAAGCAGCGAGGGGTTCCTGTATACTTATCTTTAAAGGGAGCCATGGGGGGTGGGGAAGCAGCGAGGGTTCCTGTATACTTATCTTTAATGGCAGCCATGGGGGGTGGGGAAGCAGCAAGGGGTTCCTGTATACTTATCTTTAATGGCAGCCATGGGGGGTGGGGAAGCAGCGAGGGGTTCCTGTGTGCTTATCTTTAATGGCAGCCATGGGGGGTGGGGAAGCAGCGAGGGGTTCCTGTATACTTATCTTTAATGGCAGCCATGAGGGGTGGGGAAGCAGCGAGGGGTTCCTGTGTGCTTATCTTTAATGGGAGCCATGGGGGGTGGGTTAGCAGCGAGGGGTTCCTGTGTGCTTATCTTTAATGGCAGCCATGGGGGGTGGGGAAGCAGCGAGGGGTTCCTGTCTGCTTATCTTTAATGGCAGCCATGGGGGGTGGGGAAGCAGCGAGGGGTTCCTGTGTGCTTATCTTTAATGGCAGCCATGGGGGGTGGGTTAGCAGCGAGGGGTTCCTGTGTGCTTATCTTTAATGGCAGCCATGGGGGGTGGGTTAGCAGCGAGGGGTTCCTGTGTGCTTATCTTTAATGGGAGCCATGGGGGGTGGGGAAGCAGCGAGGGGTTCCTGTATACTTATCTTTAATGGCAGCCATGAGGTGTGGGGAAGCAGCGAGGGGTTCCTGTGTGCTTATCTTTAATGGGAGCCATGGGGGGTGGGGAAGCAGCGAGGGGTTCCTGTATACTTATCTTTAATGGCAGCCATGGGGGGTGGGTTAGCAGCGAGGGGTTCCTGTATACTTATCTTTAATGGCAGCCATGGGGGGTGGGTTAGCAGCGAGGGGTTCCTGTATACTTATCTTTAATGGCAGCCATGGGGGGTGGGGAAGCAGCGAGGGGTTCCTGTATACTTATCTTTAATGGCAGCCATGGGGGGTGGGGAAGCAGCGAGGGGTTCCTGTATACATATCTTTAATGGGAGCCATAGGGGGTGGGTTAGCAGCGAGGGGTTCCTGTGTGCTTATCTTTAATGGCAGCCATGGGGGTGGGGAAGCAGCGAGGGGTTCCTGTATACTTATCTTTAATGGCAGCCATGGGGAGTGGGGAAGCAGCGAGGGGTTCCTGTATACTTATCTTTAATGGCAGCCATGGGGGGTGGGGAAGCAGCGAGGGGTTCCTGTATACTTATCTTTAATGGGAGCCATGGGGGGTGGGTTAGCAGCGAGGGGTTCCTGTATACTTATCTTTAATGGCAGCCATGGGGGGTGGGGAAGCAGCGAGGGGTTCCTGTATACTTATCTTTAATGGCAGCCATGGGGGGTGGGTTAGCAGCGAGGGGTTCCTGTATACTTATCTTTAATGGCAGCCATGGGGGGTGGGGAAGCAGCGAGGGGTTCCTGTATACTTATCTTTAATGGCAGCCATGGGGGGTGGGTTAGCAGCGAGGGGTTCCTGTGTGCTTATCTTTAATGGCAGCCATGGGGGGTGGGTTAGCAGCGAGGGGTTCCTGTATACTTATCTTTAATGGCAGCCATGGGGGGTGGGGAAGCAGCGAGGGGTTCCTGTGTGCTTATCTTTAATGGGAGCCATGGGGGGTGGGGAAGCAGCGAGGGGTTCCTGTATACTTATCTTTAATGGCAGCCATGAGGGGTGGGGAAGCAGCGAGGGGTTCCTGTGTGCTTATCTTTAATGGGAGCCATGGGGGGTGGGGAAGCAGCGAGGGGTTCCTGTATACTTATCTTTAATGGCAGCCATGGGGGGTGGGGAAGCAGCGAGGGGTTCCTGTATACTTATCTTTAATGGCAGCCATGAGGGGTGGGGAAGCAGCGAGGGGTTCCTGTGTGCTTATCTTTAATGGGAGCCATGGGGGGTGGGGAAGCAGCGAGGGGTTCCTGTATACTTATCTTTAATGGCAGCCATGGGGGGTGGGTTAGCAGCGAGGGGTTCCTGTGTGCTTATCTTTAATGGGAGCCATGGGGGGTGGGGAAGCAGCGAGGGGTTCCTGTATACTTATCTTTAATGGCAGCCATGGGGGGTGGGGAAGCAGCGAGGGGTTCCTGTATACTTATCTTTAATGGCAGCCATGGGGGGTGGGTTAGCAGCGAGGGGTTCCTGTATACTTATCTTTAATGGGAGCCATGGGGGGTGGGTTAGCAGCGAGGGGTTCCTGTGTGCTTATCTTTAATGGCAGCCATGGGGGGTGGGTTAGCAGGGAGGGGTTCCTGTGTGCTTATCTTTAATGGCAGCCATGGGGGGTGGGTTAGCAGTGAGGGGTTCCTGTGTGCTTATCTTTAATGGCAGCCATGGGGGGTGGGTTAGCAGCGAGGGGTTCCTGTGTGCTTATCTTTAATGGCAGCCATGGGGGGTGGGGAAGCAGCGAGGGGTTCCTGTATACTTATCTTTAATGGCAGCCATGGGGGGTGCGGAAGCAGCGAGGGGTTCCTGTATACTTATCTTTAATGGCAGCCATGAGGGGTGGGGAAGCAGCGAGGGGTTCCTGTATACTTATCTTTAATGGCAGCCATGGGGGGTGGGGAAGCAGCGAGGGGTTCCTGTATACTTATCTTTAATGGCAGCCATGAGGGGTGGGGAAGCAGCGAGGGGTTCCTGTGTGCTTATCTTTAATGGCAGCCATGAGGGGTGGGGAAGCAGCGAGGGGTTCCTGTGTGCTTATCTTTAATGGGAGCCATGGGGGGGGGGGTTAGCAGCGAGGGGTTCCTGTGTGCTTATCTTTAATGGCAGCCATGGGGGGTGGGTTAGCAGCGAGGGGTTCCTGTGTGCTTATCTTTAATGGCAGCCATGGGGGGTGGGTTAGCAGCGAGGGGTTCCTGTGTGCTTATCTTTAATGGCAGCCATGGGGGGTGGGTTAGCAGCGAGGGGTTCCTGTGTGCTTATCTTTAATGGCAGCCATGGGGGTGGGGAAGCAGCGAGGGGTTCCTGTATACTTATCTTTAATGGCAGCCATGGGGGGTGGGGAAGCAGCGAGGGGTTCCTGTGTGCTTATCTTTAATGGGAGCCATGGGGGGTGGGGAAGCAGCGAGGGGTTCCTGTGTGCTTATCTTTAATGGCAGCCATGAGGGGTGGGGAAGCAGCGAGGGTTCCTGTGTGCTTATCTTTAATGGGAGCCATGGGGGGTGGGTTAGCAGCGAGGGGTTCCTGTGTGCTTATCTTTAATGGCAGCCATGGGGGGTGGGTTAGCAGCGAGGGGTTCCTGTGTGCTTATCTTTAATGGCAGCCATGGGGGGTGGGGAAGCAGCGAGGGGTTCCTGTATACTTATCTTTAATGGCAGCCATGAGGGGTGGGGAAGCAGCGAGGGGTTCCTGTGTGCTTATCTTTAATGGGAGCCATGGGGGGTGGGTTAGCAGCGAGGGGTTCCTGTGTGCTTATCTTTAATGGCAGCCATGGGGGGTGGGGAAGCAGCGAGGGGTTCCTGTGTGCTTATCTTTAATGGCAGCCATGGGGGGTGGGGAAGCAGCGAGGGGTTCCTGTATACTTATCTTTAATGGCAGCCATGGGGGGTGGGGAAGCAGCGAGGGGTTCCTGTGTGCTTATCTTTAATGGCAGCCATGGGGGTGGGGAAGCAGAGAGGGGTTCCTGTATACTTATCTTTAATGGCAGCCATGGGGGGTGGGGAAGCAGCGAGGGGTTCCTGTGTGCTTATCTTTAATGGCAGCCATGGGGGGTGGGGAAGCAGCGAGGGGTTCCTGTGTGCTAAGGAGCAAGATAAAAGCGCAGCATAATCTGTCTTAATCCAGCAATAAGTGATGTAATTGATCCCATTAGGGACTCGATGCTCAGCTGTTATCTGATTCACCCTCACAATAACAAGGAGGCTGCAATGGTCTTAATATCTCTCACAGACAGCTTAGTCTCCAACCAGAAGTAGTTTCACTTTTACCTGTACTCAAGCGAGATCAGAGACGCCAGCCGCTGTGCTCCATTGGGTCACCATAGCTTGCAGGGACAATTTCCTGCAACTAAACCTGTCAATATATTGTGGTGTTATCTGGGGCGGCCAAGCGGCAGTCATCGTGGAGCCCCGCCGGTGCTCTGTATGCCGGCCTTAGCAGTGGCGAGGCGCTAATTGCAGGGCTTGTGGTAGCCGCTCTCTTGGCCAGTTCTCAGTCCCTCCACCGTTAACAAGGCGTGAAGGAGGTCGACCCAAGAAGGTTGCTGCCTACTACGAGCATTGGTTGTAGTAAATGTGGGTAAAGTCTTTGGAATAATGGTTCAGAAAAGCCATCGAAATACGAGGCCATTCTGCTCCTAAATCTGCAGAAGAGACCGGGGGAGAGAGGAGAATCTGTAGGGCTTTCCCAGTTTATGTGGTGGTTTAGAGATGTGAAGCTGGCAGATAAACAACCGTTCTATGTAGTAAAACCAGGCACACGCACCATAACTAACGGTCTATCGTGGCGCTCGACTCTCTGGTCCAAAATAGTGAAATACTCAGACGTGTTTAATCCCCAAACAGCCGTCCCTTGCCACTACCACTCCTCCGCCTCGTTGTTCAGAAACGACTGAGAGATGAACAGTGTTAAAACAATCGAGTGCACACTTTAATCCTATGTCGAAGGCCGTTTTTACGAACTCCCTCTGATGGAAGGGTTGGAGAAGCAGCCACAAGAAATAGGTGGTGTGTGGGTCTTCTAATCTACTCCCCCGACAACCCCCCCCCCCCACTTACACAGGTATTCTATCATCAGAGGTCAACTGAAGGGTTAAGGTGGCCGCCAAGTGCGCTGCAGGTACACTGAAGGACCGAGAGCAGCGATGGAGAGAAACAATACGCATAGCGAGCAATGATTATAGGTAACAAAGCCAGATAAGCCGTTGAGGGGGTCTTGATTGGTGATTTCGCTCGTTACTCATTGGACGTGTAGCAAAGAATCAACAACTCAAATTCATAGGCAAAAGTGATCACAGTTTGTGGGGTGCTTAGACTTTCCAAGTGCCTCGTCATGCAACAGATAGAAAGCGTGTAAGTCTTGTTAGCGAGAAAACGAAGCTTGTAGACGCTGCTTCTGGGCAACGAGGATGCATCTGTGCTGCCACGAAGCCCTTCTTGCCCTGTAGATTCGCCTTACAATTTTTTTCTTCACACACAATGCTGTAGCCGGTGTAAAGTTATGCAATCCCTGCGCTCAGGCATTATATCCTAAGTGAAAATTATGACTCATGATAAAAAAAATGTTTGCTGGTGACACGAGATAAATTATGCGCATCTCGAGGCTTCTTAATGGGTTTAGCGTGTCCTCTCAGCTGCCTCCGTGTGTGGTCGAGCATCGGTCTTCCTGCAAAACTGCAGCTGCACGACACCCAACAGCGGTGGAGCAGCACCAATCCCGCTAAAGTTGCACTTGCACTCAACAGTAGATATACAAGGCGCAAACTGTAATTTTCCTTACATGCAATGAGAACGAGAAATTGCGATTTCTTTTTACTTTCCAGAACTGTAACACTTTTTCTTGCACCACATCGTACCACAGTTCACCGCGATCCCGCCTGCTGGTCAACAGGTGTGGCGGCGGCTTTACGCGCTGCCCTCGCTTCATTACTTTCAGGCTTAAGTCAAGTGGGTAAAGAGGATTTAACATTGTGATGTCAATCTAGGTTAACGACGCCACAATTTACAAGGATTGACTCGTACGGTACCCTTCTGACGTCACATGCGGCTTGCCTAACCAGGGTTGTTTGATTTAAATCAAGTTGATTTTAATCATTGATTTAAATCATGATTTAAATCAAATTATTATTTTTTTTAATCACTGATTTAAATCATTACCTTATCATTATTTGAAAACGAGAGGGGAAAGAAGGATAATTAAGTAAATGGGCTTTATGAACACCAATTTTATCATTGTAGTATAATTATATCATAATGAGACACAATGAGTGGTGCGGGGGAATCCACTGTGGCACTTTTAGATAGCAAATTGCCATGTGGCTGTTTTCACAGCAGAAGTATTTTTTTCTCAATTATATATATAGTATTTTTGTTGTTGTACTGTACAAAAAGCCACACTACTATAACCAAAAGTTGAATGTGCATGTTACTTTTGTTTATAAAAAGCCAAAGTGATATTAATCAAAGTTTAATATGCATTATGATTAATTATCAAACAAAAAATATAATTCTCTTGTTTAACTGCCGAAGTAATTATTACTACAACAAAAATCCCATTGAATCCGATTGACTTCCCATTGGGAAGTCAAGTAGCAAGGATGACTATGAAAAATTAGGCCGAACAGTATGATGTAGCAAAATCAGGCAATATTTTGTGTAGCTGACTCTCATCACAGACAGAATGATGACCTTTCATATGCCAGCTAGGAGGCTATTACCGGAGGTCAAATTAATAATAATTTGGTGTGTCGGGGGGGGGGGGGGGGGGGGGGGGGGGGGGGAGTAAAGCTTGCAGGACGGTAAAGACCGCCCACTCGATCCCCCAGCCAATAGGAACCACGACTGGGACAGGGCCAGTCTGGATGTGTTTTCGCGAGCATCAGTGCAGCCTGGGTCAGCCTAGACCGGCCTGGCAAACGTCGCGAAAACGCGCTTATAGACATAGGCCTATTGATGTGAAAACGTCCATCACAGAAATATAAAATATGTAAATTCATCTGTATTTCATGTTACGTACTATATGCATTTTTTATTCACTTATTCTATCTCTTTTTAGTTATAAATATGCTAAATAATATCCTGTAGTAGTTAGATTTCATGTAGAAAATCAAATTAATATAAATCAAAAACATAGATTTAAATCAAATAAATCCGATTTAAATCAAATAAATCAAATTTTTTTATTTTTGAAAAAAAAAAAAAAAATCAACAACCCTGTGCCTAACCAAGCCACGCCACGCCACGTCCGACGCTAAAACGTTCAGCCACCATTAGAGGGGATTAGGAGGCGAAGAAAATCTTGCAAACGTTTTATTACACAGATGCTGGCAGCTCGACGCCCCTGCCGCCGCGGCCATCCAATCCATGTTCACTGCGTTTTGTTTCTAGCTTTCTTTCTATGCTACAAGGGACGCACTGTGAAAAAAAGGCTAAAGAGCCGTCGGTCGAATGGTCCTATCACAGTCGGCAGTGTTTCTCATACGGTGAACTAATGAGCGGCGGGACCGCTGCTCCCGCCGCTGTGGCAACACTAATTTTCGTTTGAATGAAGCACCACTGAACCTGAGGGAAAACTGTGCCAGCGACAGCCGATGCCCTAGAACAGTGGTTCCCAACCTTTGTTCTGTTGTTTCCCCTTTCCCCCTGTTCTACCGTCCGGATTTCCCCCCTTCATGTGGACAAGGAAAAAAGTAGCCATAATACAACATTTACTTGCTTAATAACAAGTATATAGACACTATCCTCTATATCTATATACACTTAAAGAAAAAAGAAGTCAATAGCTGAACTCTGCACTCTTAAGAGATTTTTTTCTGTCGACTAATTGCTAGTAATTTAGATGTCCCTCAGGATAAATTTCCCCCTTAGAATCCTGAAATTTACCCCCAGGGGGAAATTTTCCCCAGGTTGGGAAATACTGCTCTAGAATCTAGATCGTGTCGCTCGGGAGCTGGTTCCTAACGCCCACAAACACGGACGCGGTCAGACTCGGCGAGCATTGAAAGTTTCTTGCCTAAAACTTAATTTATGAAGTTTATATGCGACGTTTACCTTGCCCACTCACCCTCCCAGACGGGACCTTAACATACCGAGTATACAATATATTAAAGAAATAAAAGCGCCTTTCAATGTAAATTCTTGGCTTGAGGCGTTCAAACCGGCTGCGGCAAGCTGGGGTCCGGCAAAGTTGTTCCATCTTTCCTTCTGTTTAGTATCAGCAGGACGGTAAGCAGCCACGAGTGTGATGAAGCCGATACTTGAATTCATTAAAGTAATCGTCCAGACCATTTCATCATTCCTGATTTAATGCAATCAAATCATAGCCATTAACGAGTATATCAACAATACGTCGTCACTTTTTGTATCCAGTCAGCCGTTTTTAAATAATCCGCAATCAAAATCTGCAAATTCCCCGAGTTTTCAAAACGCTCTCAAGGTTTGCAGACGCTCAGGCTCAGGCTCGGTGACGTAGCATCAGGGAGGCTCCTCTTCCCGCGCCGATCAGAGAGGCACGTAAACACAGAGCTAAATATAGAACTTGAAGATATTTGGGTGTTTCTGATAGATTTTTTTTGCGATATGCCACATGCATGCATCCTTTATGGGTGCAGCAAGACAGCTGTGCCTTTCGAGAAAAGTTTGCACACGGAAAGGAGTGGCGTGTGTAGGGTGATACACGCCTATAGTGTGTTGGGGCGAGCAGTTGTGTTGAGAAACGGTGTGTAGTGAGGGTACACAGCGGGTGAAAGACTGGGTGAGAGTGTGCAGCGCGACTAGTCGCCTACCCAGTGTGTGGGTTGGGACGACGAGTGTGAGGTGAGCCTGTGTACACGGGTGTGCTGGACAAGGGCGGCGCCCCCCCCGTAAGACAGTGACTCAGTCCAACACCATACCAGACCAGGTGGCCCTGTTAGACAGGGACGCCAGGACTGGCAGCAGCGGTGGACCACCACGACTGTGAGGCTTTGCCTCTTAACAAGACTAAGTAAACCAAGTAAACCAGTTGTGGAGTGGGCGTGCCCTGTGGTGAGAGACCCTGTGGTGGTGTGGCTGTCACACTTTCTGCCTTCCCGCCCGCATATTTTCCAACTCTATGCTGTAGTTAATGCTAGTATGTGGTTTCCGAGTAATGACGTTTGACTGTAGCTCCAAAACTAACCATAGGATTTTCTCGAAAGTACCTTCGTTGTGATTCCCACACACACATGGTTTAACCTTATTTACCAATCCATGTTTTGGAGAAGTGCCAGGTCCGCCTGCTGAACCTCAGGCTCTGCTAACACCTGTTCATCCACCTCGTACTCGGGCTCAAACATATAGGATCCCATGACAATCTGAGGTTCGTTTTCCTCATAGTATACGCGACCAGCGTCATTTCTTTCGGTGTCAGATTGAGCATCGTACTCTAGATCTGTCACAGCGACAGATTCACTGTCTGACACCGAAGTACAATCGCTCATCATAACATTTGCCGACAGGTGTCAGACAGAGTGTCTGCGGGCGTCCCTGTTCTGACGTCATCAATAACAGTCGTAGCCCTGTTGGAGGGAAGATTTTTTTTTTCGCGCGCTTTTTACAAAAGTCGTGTTTTTACGGAAATAAGACCTGGAAATCAATTATTTTTGGTGGATTAGGTGTTTTGAATGTACATTCAACATAATTCGGCAAAAAAAAAATGGGTCTGAACGATTACTTTAAGACGCACTCTTATTGTGTTCATTACTCATACAGTAATGAAGTGCACAGATTCATTTATACTTAATAGACACTGGTGAGGACGTCTATTACTGTGTGTGTGTGTGTGTGTGTGTGTGTGTGTGTGTGTGTGTGTGTGTGTGTGTGTGTGTGTGTGTGTGTGTGTGTGTGTGTGTGTGTGTCATTCACCCATGACACTGTCCACACCAGTCGGACTCGCGATCGCCAGTTTCACCCTCCCGTTGCAAGCTTGGAGCTCATATTACCGATCTTTGGGTAATGCTGGGACCTCACACACCACACACACCTATCTTTTTGCTCAAGGGGCACAGTAATCGCCCAAATTTGTCAGCGAACAATCCCCGGGAGCAGTGAGTATTTGAACCGGCTAACCACAGAATGGCAGGCCAACGCTCTATCCACTTTACCATCGTAGCAGTCACGCAAGACACCACCGAACATTGAGCTAACAAAAGACTCTCAGGACAATTATTTATCACCTGTGTTATTTAATCCTGTTCTCCATTATGCGCCTCCTAACTCCCCCTGTCATCGCAGGCTGTGGTTAGCAGGTACCCCGCAGCGGACGGACAGAGCAGGTCACCCGACCGACCAATAAAACGCCGCTCTAATAGATAACAGCAGCGCTGAAATGTTGTTATTACTGCCCGTGAGGATGATGGTTTGCAGGTCGTCGCTAAATTTCTCTCATTACCCGCGCATCACTTATGTAATTAAGAGGCCGCTGATCCCCAGATAACGCAGTGCACACAAACCTGCGACAATGGCGACCTCTAACTCGACCCAGGTATTAGTGCGTTTACCCTCGCCCTATGGATGCAGCGAAGAAGGGGGATCATCAGAATCAATTATAGTGTCATTGCCAGGTCCTCCTACTATGTATTTAGAATCCAGTAATTACAGTGAGGCGATGCAGGAGGAGGAGAAAGAGGCGTGTGTGTGTGCAGAGGGCGATGCATAAGCGTTGAGACTCCCGGTGCACAGGCGCTGTGAGGAGGTGGGCAGGGAGGGGCGGTGTGGGTGAGGAGGTGGGCAGGGAGGGGCGGTGTGGGTGAGGAGGTGGGCAGGGAGGGGCGGTGTGGGTGAGGAGGTGGGCAGGGAGTGGCGGTGTGGGTGAGGAGGTGGGCAGGGAGGAGCTGTGTGGGTGAGGAGGTGGGCAGGGAGGGGCGGTGTGGGTAAGGAGGTGGGCAGGGAGGGGCGGTGTGGGTGAGGAGGTGGGCAGGGAGGGGCGGTGTGGGTGAGGAAGTGGGCAGGGAGGGGCTGTGTGGGTGAGGAGGTGGGCAGGGAGGGGCGGTGTGGGTAAGGAGGTGGGCAGGGAGGAGCGGTGTGGGTGAGGAGGTGGGCAGGGAGGGGCGGTGTGGGTGAGGAGGTGGGCAGGGAGTGGCGGTGTGGGTGAGGAGGTGGGCAGGGAGGGGCTGTGTGGGTGAGGAGGTGGGCAGGGAGGGGCGGTGTGGGTAAGGAGGTGGGCAGGGAGGGGCGGTGTGGGTGAGGAGGTGGGCAGGGAGGGGCGGTGTGGGTGAGGAGGTGGGCAGGGAGGGGCGGTGTGGGTGAGGAGGTGGGCAGGGAGGAGCGGTGTGGGTGAGGAGGTGGGCAGGGAGGGGCGGTGTGGGTGAGGAGGTGGGCAGGGAGGGGCGGTGTGGGTAAGGAGGTGGGCAGGGAGGAGCGGTGTGGGTGAGGAGGTGGGCAGGGAGGGGCGGTGTGGGTGAGGAGGTGGGCAGGGAGGGGCGGTGTGGGTAAGGAGGTGGGCAGGGAGGGACGGTGTGGGTGAGGAGGTGGGCAGGGAGGGGCGGTGTGGGTAAGGAGGTGGGCAGGGAGGGGCGGGGTGGGTGAGGAGGTGGGCAGGGAGGGGCGGTGTGGGTGGAATAGGAAGTAAGGAACGATGGACATTGAATAGTTTGTAGGTGATCGTGTTTTGAGCAGATGGCTCGTTGGGCTGAGTACTTTGGGCAGTTGTTCACGGTGGACCCTCCAACTGAGCAGCTTCACACCACTGGATTACAGGCAGTGGATGCCGATCCTCCCATTGACGAAACCGCACCCTCTCTTGACGAAGTCAGAGAGGCTGTAGCAAAGTTGAAGGGTGGAAAGGCAGCTGGTGTTTGTAGTATCAGTGCGGAGCTCCTCAAAGCTGGGGGTGAGGCCATGATCCGCGGGTTGCATGCTGTCCTGACTGCCGTGTGGCAATCAGGTACCATTCCTCCTGACTGGAAAAGGGGGCTGGTCGTCCCTATCTGGAAAGGGAAAGGGGACCGTCAGGACTGCAACAATTACCGCGGTATTACACTGCTCAGCGTACCAGGCAAGGTGCTTGCCCATCTATTGCTGACACGAATTCGCAGTCATCTGGTGAAGCATCAGAGACCTCAGCAGTCTGGCTTCACGCCTGGTAAGTCAACAACGGACCGTATCCTAGCGCTTCGTGTCCTGGTGGAACGCCGACGTGATTTCGACAGGGGATGCTTGCAGCCTATGTTGATCTCAAGAAGGCGTTTGACTCAGTGCATCGTGAGTGACTCTGGGATCTTCTGCGACTTCGAGGGATTCCTGCAAGGACTATTGGTTTGATAACTGGTCTGTATTCTGGGACTGAGAGTGCTGTGAAGTGTGGGGCAGGTGTATCCAGCTTCTTTCCTGTGAATACAGGAGTGAGGCAAGGGTGCGTCCTTGCCCCATCACTTTTCAACGCTTGTATGGACTGGGTATTGGACAAGGTTGTAGATCAAAGTGATTGTGGAGCATCCGTCGGCAACACTAAGATCACTGATCTTGTTTTTGCCGATGATGCAGTAATCTTTGCTGAGTCGCTGGAGGTCCTGGTGATGCCTCTCGAGGCGCTGCACGAGGAGGCAAAGCCTTTGGGACTTGAGGTCTCCTGGCTCAAGACCAAGGTCCAGGTGTTTGGAGACTTACTAGATGAAGCAGTACAGTCTGTTCATGCGTGTGGCGAGGACATTGAGATCTTGGAAAGTTTTACATACCTTGGTAGCGCAGTCCATAATGACGGCGGGACACGTCAAGAAGCCTTACGGCGGATTGGCATAGCCCACGGTGTTATGGACTCGCTCAGCGGGAGTATTTGGCGTTGTCGGTACCTGTGCAGGAGGACAAAGATCCGGATCTTCAAGTCGCTTGTGATCCCTGTCTTACTTTATGGTTGTGAGACATGGACACTAAATAGTGACTTGAAGAGACGAATCAATGCCTTTGGTAATAAGTGTCTTCGCAGAATCATGGGGTATCGCTGGGATGATTACGTGTCAAATCAGCGATTGCACCGTGAGACTGAATCGAGGCCTATTACCTGCATAGTCCGTCAGCGCCAACTTCGGCTATATGGGCATGTGGCACGCTACCCTGAAACCGATCCTTCCCATCGGGTTGTATCTGTAAGAGACAATCCGGCGTGGAGGAGGCCAAGGGGGCGCCCACAAGCCTCATGGCTGGGGCAAGTTGATGTTTCTTGTCGAGAGCTGCTTGGTATGGGAAAGGAGCCTGCATGGGAACTCGCGCGTGGTGACCCCCGGGAGTGGCGTCGTAGGGTGGGCGAGGCGACGCGCCCCCCGGCGTATGCCCCCAATGATGATGATGATGATGTTTTGAGGGCGGTGGGTGAGGGTGGAGGAACACGGGTGAGTGGAACTGGGAAGTGAAGGGATGTAATAGCCCGTCGAGGTCAAAAGAATGGGTGCAGGACGTTGACGGAGACAGAAGAGCACTGACCTGAATTGGCTGTGAGAAGCGCTATCTCTGGAATAACTTTTAGTGAAGTTGCGGTTGTGTTATTTCGTTTTTGTCCTACCAGCTTCCGTACGTTCAGGTGTCGACATAACGAGGATGCGATGTACGACAAGCACTCCTAGCAGGGCTGCCCAAGGGAAACATAATTTTTAAGAGTCGTCATATAAAGATGAGATTACACACCATTTACTCTGATGGAAGGCCAGTTGAGAAACCTTCCTTAGCCCAACGTTAGTCTGACTCCTGCTTTAGTAGCTCACAAGAATAACGTGTATACATGATGACACACAGCGATGAGCGATGAAATACTACAACACAGGTAAGCCGACACAGATGAATCAATCAATAGAACACAAACAACACTAAACAAGCAACCATAACATTTCAACACAAATCAACACAACACAACACAAGCAAATCAAACAAGCAACACATCGTCACACAAACAACACAAACAAGGCACGAAAATGAACACGGGTGATATAAGTTAAGACACATCACAAGCAACACAGAGAGGCACAGACGGGTGGCCCTCAAAAAAAGATAGATGAATAAATAAATAAATAAATAATATGCAATGGTGACAATACATCTGACTTATACATGTGTGGCTCAGTGACACACACACACACACACACACACACGGCAATACTGGAGGAATGTACACATGTGGTTAATCATAATTATATAGAGAAGTGCGCCTCATCCCTTCATCCTATCTCTTCCATCATTATATCCACCACCACCACCACCACCACCACCACACCACTACCACTACCACTACCACTACCACCACCACTACCACTACCACCACTACCACTACCACTACCACCACTACCACTACCACCACCACCACCACCACCACCACTACCACCACTACCACTACCACCACTACCACCACCACCACTACCACCACACCACCACCACCACCACCTACCACTACCACCACCACTACCACCACCACCACTACCACCACCACCACCACCACTACCACTACCACTACCACCACCACCACTACCACTACCACCACCACCACCACCACTACCACTACCACCACTACCACCACCACCACCACCACCACTACTACCACCACCATCACTACTACCACCACTACCACCCCCATCCCAAGTTACACAAGATATTGATAAAGCTACACAAACCAACTTACCAGTCTAGCCTGCAGTGCGTTACAATCCTTCTTGGTAACACATCTATTGAAACTTGAACATCCAGCAACTCTACACCACAGAATGGATCCCTTGCTTAGGACTCCTTCACTAGGTTCATGGGCACTAGTCTCCCCTTCCCCTCCGTCCCTCCTCCCTCCCCTCCTACCTCTTGAAGTTACTGACCACATGTTCCT
>JACEEZ010019812.1:205000-217922 GCA_016584305.1 Chionoecetes opilio | reverse complement strand
CACACACACACAACACCACACACCACACACACACACCACACACTACACACACAACACCACAACTACACATACACACACACACTTCAGGGTACTCCGTAGTGTATTGGTTAGGACGCTCGGTTCACAACCGAAAAATCCCGGGTTCGATTCCCGGGCGTAGCGTAGAAAGATGGGCGGTCTCCTTAAAATCTAAGCCCCTGTCCACCCAGCAGTGAATGGGTACCGGTGTCGCGTTCCCAGCAGTCCGTGTATTCGGTGCAGTCCACCGTTGTTTACCAACAAAAGAAAACGCGAACTGACATTTTACCGCCAGCAAACACGTGATATTTATCATTTTACAAACTAGGTAGATGTTGCTTTCTGCGAATTATTTTCTTTTCCTGTACATATAAATATTCCTTAGTGTTGTTGTTTGTGAACAACGCGACTACTCTTATTACTACTACCTTGCAATCTCCTACTACCATCACTAGGCTACTACTACTACTACCTTTCATCTCCTCTTACTACCATTTCATCACTACTACTCCTACTTAACGTATTACTACTACAACTACAACTACTACAACTACTAGTACTATTACTGTAACCAAGAAATCTATCATTTGTCACATCCTTCTCATTATTTCTTGGTCTGTTGATCACTTAATTATAATCTACTTCGGATCTTTTTCCTCTACCACTTATACTCACCATGGACTACACTCCTTCCCCGCTGCCATCGCCGCCGCCCAGTGCTTCGACGCTTCATTACTGTTTCGAACACACGCACCGAAGCACCTTTACGAATTCACACCAACACGTGCCTCTGGCAACTCTGCGATACCATTTCGCAGGATAAACACCTGAACACGCTATATGGATATGATGCTAATGTGGCGAAAACGTCCGAAGCCCTAAAGTGTGTGACTACATGTTGGTCAACGTGTGGCCTGGCGATGCTATGTGTTTCATGCAGTAGTAGTGGTAGCTAATAGTAGTAGTGGTAGGTAATAGTAGTAGTGGTAGCTAATAGTAGTAGTGGTAGCTAATAGTAGTAGTGGTAGCTAATAGTAGTAGTGGTAGCTAATAGTAGTAGTGGTAGGTAATAGTAGTAGTGGTAGGTAATAGTAGTAGTGGTAGGTAATAGTAGTAGTGGTAGCTAATAGTAGTAGTGGTAGCTAATAGTAGTAGTGGTAGGTAATAGTAGAAGTGGTAGCTAATAGTAGTAGTGGTAGCTAATAGTAGTAGTGGTAGGTAATAGTAGTAGTGGTAGCTAATAGTAGTAGTGGTAGCTAATAGTAGTAGTGGTAGCTAATAGAAGTAGTGGTAGCTAATAGTGGTAGTGGTAGCTAATAGTAGTAGTGGTAGGTAATAGTAGTAGTGGTAGGTAATAGTAGTAGTGGTAGCTAATAGTAGTAGTGGTAGCTAATAGAAGTAATGGTAGCTAATAGTGGTAGTGGTAGCTAATAGTAGTAGTGGTAGCTAATAGTAGTAGTGGTAGGTAATAGTAGTAGTGGTAGCTAATAGTAGTAGTGGTAGGTAATAGTAGTAGTGGTAGCTAATAGTAGTAGTGGTAGCTAATAGTGGTAGTGGTAGCTAATAGTAGTAGTGGTAGCTAATAGAAGTAGTGGTAGCTAATAGTAGTAGTGGTAGGTAATAGTAGTAGTGGTAGGTAATAGTAGTAGTGGTAGGTAATAGTGGTAGTGATAGCTAATAGTAGTAGTGGTAGCTAATAGTAGTAGTGGTAGCTAATAGTAGTAGTGGTAGCTAATAGTAGTAGTGGTAGCTAATAGTAGTAGTGGTAGCTAATAGTAGTAGTGGTAGCTAATAGTAGTAGTGGTAGCTAATAGTAGTAGTGGTAGCTAATAGTAGTAGTGGTAGCTAATAGTAGTAGTGGTAGGTAATAGTGGTAGTGGTAGGTAATAGTAGTAGTGGTAGGTAATAGTAGTAGTGGTAGGTAATAGTAGTAGTGGTAGCTAATAGTAGTAGTGGTAGCGAATAGTAGTAGTGGTAGCTAATAGTAGTAGTGGTAGCTAATAGTAGTAGTGGTAGCTAATAGTAGTAGTGGTAGCTGATAGTAGTAGTGGTAGCTAATAGTAGTAGTGGTAGCTAATAGTAGTAGTGGTAGCTAATAGCAGTAGTGGTAGGTAATAGTAGTAGTGGTAGCTAATAGTAGTAGTGGTAGCTAATAGTAGTAGTGGTAGCTAATAGTGGTAGTGGTAGCTAATAGTAGCAGTGGTAGGTAATAGTAGTAGTGGTAGGTAGTAGTAGTAGTGGTAGCTAATAGTAGTAGTGGTAGGTAATAGTAGTAGTGGTAGCTAATAGTAGTAGTGATAGCTAATAGTAGTAGTGGTAGGTAATAGTAGTAGTGGTAGCTAATAGTAGTAGTGGTAGCTAATAGTAGTAGTGGTAGTAATAGTAGTAGTGGTAGCTAATAGTAGTAGTGGTAGCTAATAGTAGTAGTGGTAGCTAATAGTAGTAGTGGTAGGTAATAGTAGTAGTGGTAGCTAATAGTAGTAGTGGTAGCTAATAGTAGTAGTGGATAGGTAATAGTAGTAGTGGTAGCTAATAGTAGTAGTGGTAGCTAATAGTAGTAGTGGTAGTAATAGTAGTAGTGGTAGCTACTCGGGTACAGTCGCTCAAAAGAGTTCATATACACGCGGGTCTCGGGTCATCTCCTTCCATTTCCTTCTCGTATTATCCAATAAATCAACCTTCATATTCTCTTGACTCCCCCACCCCCTTCCTTCCCGACCCGGATTCACAAGTCTGAACCATGCATTCCTCCTCCTTCCCCTGGGATGTTGTTATTCCCACGGGGGCGACCTCTCCCTCCCTCTCTCTTCCTTCCTCCTTCTACATCTTTTTTTATGTTTCATCTTCTTCCCTTACTGCAAGTGAAACCACTGTTGGTGGTGATAGTAATAATAGTAGTAGTGGTGGTAGCAGCAACAGTAATGGTAGCCTAGACTTTAGCAGATGTTGTAAAAGGGGTCATTATTGCTTTTGCATAGAGAGAGAGAGAGAGAGAGAGAGAGAGAGAGAGAGAGAGAGAGAGAGAGAGAGAGAGAGAGAGAGAGAGAGAGAGAGAGAGAGAGAGAGAGAGAGAGGGGCTCTAGTTACAAGAAAACGTTATATTGTCGGCAAAAGAAAAGGAGAGAGAAAAAAACCACCACCTCTGCACTAACATGAACCAAGGCGCAACATTATGAGGGATTTATTCTTATCATTGTTTTTCCTGATTCATACCTTCCAGTGGCACTCAAATTTACTGCTTTAATTTCTAGAGTTGTTACGACCCAAATTACTTGCGGTGATTACGAGAATATAATTGCACGGCGAGTGAGCAGCAGACTGCGGCTGTATCGTCTACTTTCAGAACAGCGGAGAGACATGTTAATTCCCAGGAGAAAATGAGAAAAAAAAGAGAGAGAGAGAGAGAGAGAGAGAGAGAGAGAGAGAGAGAGAGAGAGAGAGAGAGAGAGAGAGAGAGAGAGAGAGAGAGAGAGAGAAGAGAGAGAGAGAGAGAGAGAGGAGAGGAGAGGAGAGAGAGAGGAGGAGAGAGAAGGGGGGGGGGCTGTTGCAGTAAATTGTCGCCTCGTTTCCATTATATACTAGGTCTCCCCGCTATTCCTCCCACGGTGGACCCGTCAGGGTGGCAAGGTTGGTAGAGACGTGAGTTCGCAATGTGCAGCGTCCCTGTGCATTCGGTCAGCGGTTCGAGTCCGCCTAGTTCGTGCTGACGTGGCGGCGCTTTGTATAGTCAATAACCTTGTAGTTGGTACTTGCAAAGTGTCTAGATAGGATGAAAATCTTATCTTATCCCACGGTGGCCTGAGGTGCCGTGGGATCCTGACGCTGATAATGCCTGTAACAAATGGCTCAGTCTGTCACCAGGGGAAAATACTATACACTCAAATGTAAACGACGATCAAAACTCTTATTATCATTATTAGGTGCTAAAACTATTTCTTCAACAATACGTATTCTACAGTAACTTCCACTACTACTACAACTACTACTACCACTACTACTGTCGCTGCTACTATCACAGGTGACATCGCAGGTGCATAACATGTCTAGGATTGATTGAATTCTTTATTTTTCCTTTTAATGCAGCTTCTCAACCTCCTCTGCTCCAACGTCTCTCTCTCTCTCTCTCTCTCTCTCTCTCTCTCTCTCTCTCTCTCTCTCTCTCTCTCTCTCTCTCTCTCTCTCTCTCTCTCTCTCTCTCTCTCTCTCTCTCTCTCTCTCGTACACACACACACACATCCCGGCTGGCTGTACACACACGCTGGGGAAACACAACAATATGATCATAACATTAATCTCCATCAAGAATCTGTCCCTACAGGGGTGGCTAAGGCTGCGGCGTGGGGAGGCGCTTGCAGCCCTCTGTTTGGCCTGAACACTTACGGCCTCACCCGCACAAAAACAAAACAAAACAAAAACAAGGCTGGAAGAGATAGATGAAAACACCTGCAGCAATTTCACTATAAAAAAAGGCCCCGCCTGTGCCCTGCACGATTTACACACGTGTTTAGTGATGATTATCGTGTTAATTGTGTTGCTTCACCTATAACTCCTCTTAACTACCCTGCGCTGCCATCACCTCGGCCGCAGCGCCCGCCTCTTGAACACACACACACACACACACGATGGTCCAGTGGATAGAGCATTGGCACGCCAGTCTGTGGTTAGCCGGTTCGAGTCCTTGCTCGCTCCCGGGAGTTTTCTCTGACAAATTCGGGCGGTTACTGTCCTCCTTGAGCAAGGGAATGGGGGTGTGTGTGGTGTGTGATGTCCCAGCATTACCCAAAGATCGGTCATAATGAGCTCCAAGCTCGCTCCGGGAGGGTGAAACTGGCGATCGCGAGTCCGGTTCTCGTGGACAAGACGATGGGTGAATGACACACACACACACACACACACACACACACACACACACACACACACACACACACACACACACACACACACACACACACACACACACACACACACACATATATATATTCTTGAGGTCCCGTGCTATTGAGTGTGCTTCGCTATATTCAAGGGTTAATGCATCTGCAATGTTACTTTGTGTGTCCTTATTACACTGCACTCTTGGCCACCTGTGTCACTCGTCACCTTTAATGTTGTATGTCGGTAACGTTTATGATTATGTAGTAGTAGTAGTTTAGGATTAGTAACACGGCTGAGGCGTTTAAGAACTAATTAGATAAGTATTTATAAAGTCTTTTCTACCCAACTCGATAAATTTGGCACTACGTAAATTTGCTGCGTTTCTTTCTTTGCCTTAACTGAGAGTATCCTTCAGCTTTTCCTTTCCAATTCCAGGGCAGTTTTTCAATACTGCATGTATTTTTTTCTGTTTTTTTCATGCTGGCCTCGACCGGAAGGAGTGGTGGGTGGGAAGAGGCCTTCAACATTGCTACTATTTTGCCTCTCACGTAGAAACTATAGTGGTAGAAAGAAGTCACACAGGCAGCCTCGTTTGGCCCAGCAAGGCTGTTGCTGTCTATTCTTCCTTTGTATTCCTTTGATTCCGTTCATCACACTTTAGCATATTTATCCCTGTGTTCAGTAAATATATTACTTGCATGCATAATACGCTATGCAATAAATGTTACACACTCTTTACCACGATGGAAAAAATATGTAATTCTGTACAGCTTACATAAAGTTCAGTTATATTCTTTATCATGGTAAAACTTTCTTTCTTTTACATTGCTCAAGAACTCCGATCCTTCCTGCACGCTGTGGTCTGCTGTGTCACTGACTTGTAGATTCATGGCAAAATTAGGCAATTTGCTGTTGACAGAAAGCGACTCCTTTCCCAACTTGTTTACATAAATAATAACACAACATCGCGATACACACACACACACACACACACACACACACACACACACACACATACACATACACATACACACACACACACACACACACACATACATACATACACACACAGACACACACACACACACACACACACACACACACACACACACACACACACACACACACACACACACACACACACACACACACACACACACACACACACACACACACACAGAGCGTCTCTCACGTTCGCTGACAGACCGTTGTTAGAGCATCTGGCGCCATTCTGTGGTCCGGTGTTCGATCCCCGGCCCCGCTCATTCCGGGGGATTTTTCCATTGAGAAATTCGGACGGTTACCGTCCCCTTTGAGCAAGGGGATGGGGCTGTGTGGTGTGTGAGGTCCCAGCATTACCCAAAGATCTGTAATAATGAGCTCCAAGCTCGCACCAGGAGGGTGAAATTGGCGATCGCGAGTATGACTCGCGTGGACAAGACCATGGGTAAATGACACGTTTGAGTCCCACTAAGAATGGTGTGGTTTTCAGTGCTGCTGGAGAAATATAAATATTAAGCAAAGAGAACAATGTGCTTACAGGCGAGACGTTTAATGATGAAAGAATAAACAAGGAGAACAAACGTCAAGTGACGGAAGAGTTGCGTCCTGTAAAGCCCGGTTCCCACCTTCCCGCTTGTACGGCCGCCATACAACAACAATGACGTCACCATCATCACCGCTTGAGTGGTATTTGTGGTAACTGGGCACAGTTGGCAACTCCGCTCGAGCGGACACCGCCGAGCGGGAGAGATGACTTGAATTTAACTTTGTACGGCGGCCGTACAGCGGTACGGCGGTGCGGTAGACTTTGTTGTGACGTCATTGTGACGTCTTTGTTGTTGTATGGCGGCCGTACAAGCGGGAAGGTGGGAACCGGGCTTAAGTGAGACTATACACGCATAAGATGAAAAGGTGCAGAGTGTGTGTGTTTAGATAAAGGTGGAGTGTGTGTTTAAGGCGCAGAAAAGACTGATACTGGGAGCTGTAGGGAAAGTGGCTGCACAAATGTTATGTTAGTAAGGGAGGGGAAATACAATGTAGGGTGGGAGTTAATGGTTGAAGATTAGAGAAAACATTTGCCAAGACAATTCGCCAGGATCGTCCCTGAGGAGGTAAAGGTTACAGAAAGTGTGATTATGGTGGGCTGAAATATATGTATACAATATGCGATTGAAAGAAATCCAATGTTAGATTAACTTGTAATGGACCTGTTTACTCTACTTGAAGTAACACACACATACACACACACACACACACACACACACACACACACACACACACACACACACACACACACACACACACACACACACACACACACACACACACACACACACACACACACACACACACACACACACACACACACACACACACACACACACACACACACACACACACACACACACAACACACACACACACACACACACACACACACACACACACACACACACACACACACACACACACACACACACACACACACACACACACACACACACACACACACACACACACACACAGACATACACACACACATTTTCTTTTTGAAATCTGGAGACTTATCTAATTTTCACGAATATATTATAGTGATGATGATGATGTTGAAGACGATCATATTATTGGTTGATGCCACTATGCGACTATGAGACTGTTGGTTTCCTACCTCAGTCACCTCAATAACATCGCATTGGAAGAAGGCTGGACTGTCCAATGTTATTGTTGAAACTAAAAAGACGAGACTTGCAGGGAAGTCACGCCGAGTAGACATCCACCACTGTTCCCTTTTTTTTCTTGTCTCTGGGCACAGTTATGAACACTTTGTCTGGTGTTTTAATTGTGGTGTTTTTGTACAGTGGCACAAAACAAACATAGTATGCTCTCTTTGACTGGGACATGTTGAGAGGATACTGGCGTTCTGTGGATGCCATCAAGAGCCGATCAGCTGGGCGAGGACTGTGAGACTGTTGGCTTCCTACGTCACAACCAATCACAGCGCGTTCCTCGGTCACGTGATATTTTGGCCTCAAAATACTGCATATATTTCATTCATAATGCATTTCTAAGCATAAATAATATGATGTGGATGTGCAGTCTAAATTGCGACCAAAGCTTCATAATACTCCGCGTTTTTCTTGACTAGTACTGTCATCAAGATTATCATCAGTTTACTTGATGATCGTAATGATTATGATAATGAGAATAATGATGGTGGCGATGATGATGATAATAATAATGGTTATGATGATGACTCGCTTTTTTGTTTGTTGCGCTTTACGCCTGAGCATCATGACTTTATTTCCTCTAACTAAAACAAGACATTTCTTCACAAGGGAGAGGTAGCGAGAAGCAGCCGCGGGACCCGCAATGCTCGTAGGGGAGCCAAGCACGTGAAGGAGGCAGGCAGGTGGTGAGGGAGAGGTGAAGGAGGCAGGTAAGTGGTGAGGGAGAGGTGAAGGAGGCAGGCAGGTGGTGAGGGAGAGACAGGGAATACAGGGAAGAGCGGCGTTGAGGCTTCACGCTGTTGCCCTCCATGGTGGTCCGTGGTGGTCCATGGTGGTCCGTGGTGGTCCATGGTGGTCCGTGGTGGTCCATGGTGGTCCGTGGTGGTCCATGGTGGTCCGTGGTGGGAGGTTCAAGGTATTTAAGAATTTTTCGACAGGCTATTAGTCGTCATGGTAGCTGACAAGTTGACGTATTGTGTTTCAGGCCAGCGATAATGTTAGTCTCTCCTCTATTTGTTGCAATCAACAACAACAACAACAACAACAACAATAGCAATAACAACAACAACAAAAACAACAACAACAACAACAACAATAACAACAACAACAGCAACAACAACAACAACAACAATAACAATAACAACAACAACAATAACAACAACAACAACAACAACAGCAACAACAACAACAACAACAACAACAACAACAACAATAGCAATAACAACAACAATAACAATAACAATAACAACAACAACAATAACAATAACAACAATAACAATAACAACAACAACAACAGCAACAACAACAACAACAACAACAACAACAACAACAACAACAACAACAACAACAACAACAACAACAATAGCAATAACAACAACAATAACAATAACAACAACAACAACAACAACAACAACAATAACAACAACAACAATAACAACAGCATAATAACAACAACAACAACAACAACAACAACAACAACAACAACAACAATAACAATAACAACAACAACAACAACAACAATAACAATAACAACAACAACAACAACAATAACAATAACAACAACAACAACAACAATAACAACAACAACAACAACAATAACAACAACAACAACATCAACAACAACAATAACAACAACAACAGCATCAACAACAACTACATCAACAACAACAACAACAACAACAACAACAACAAGGCAACCAGCAGAACATAAGAACATAAGAAAGTAAGGAAGATACAAGAGGCCGCGAGGCCTACACGTGGTAATTCCTGTCACCTAACACTACCTACATCCACCTTTTATCCCCATCCATGAACCTATCCAGCTCCTCTTTAAAGCTCCCTAATGACTCAGCACTAACTACCTGTCTGAGTCAGGTCTACTGAGACCATTCCATTCATTCACCACCCTATTTGTGAACCAGTTTTTCCCTATTTCCTTTCTAAATCTACGCTTTTCCAGCTTGAATCCGTTACTTCTTGTTCTACCCTGGTTAAAAGCCGTAAGAACTTTTCCTACCTCTCCTTTATTAAATCCCTTTATCCACTTAAAAACTTCTATCAGATCGCCCCTTACTCTGCGTCTCTTGAGTGAGTGTAATTTTAATACCTTCAATCTCTTCTCATAACTAAAGTTACGCATCCCTTGTATCATGTTTGGTCATCCTTCTCTGTACTGTTTCTAACAAGGCTATATCCATCCTGTAATATGGAGACCAAAACTGAACCGCATAGTCTAGGTGAGTCTAGTAGTCTGACTAGAGCCAGATAAAGCTTTAGAATAACTTCCGCACTTCTACTTTTAACACTTCTGGTAATGAATCCTAATACTCTATTAGCTCTATTTCTGGCCTCAATACATTGTTTCCTAGGTCGGAGGTCTGGGCTCACCCTCACTCCAAGATCTTTTTCACCTTCTGATCTTTTCAGCGTTACATTGCTTATGGTGTATCTATTACCAGGGTTTTTTCTACCAGCATTCATAACGCTGCATTTATCCATATTAAATTCCATCTGCCATCTGACTGCCCACTCGTTAAGTTTATCTAAGTCTCCCTGCAATATGTTTACATCAGACTGTGATCCAATAATCCTACCTTCCTTAGTATCATCAGCAAACTTGCTGATATCACTGCTAATCCCACTATCCAAGTCGTTGATGTAAATCAAAAATAGTAATGGACCCAAAACAGACCCTTGTGGAACTCCACTTGTCACCAGTCCCCATTCAGATTTAGAATCATTAATTGTAACCCTTTGTTGCGTATTACTTAGCCAAGCTCTGATCCAATGAAGAACCTTCCCATCTATTCCATGAGCCTTAACCTTATTTAAGAGTCGCTCGTGTGGTACTTTGTCAAATGCCTTACTAAAGTCCAGATATATTATATCACTAGCCGCAAAGCCGCCCTCCGGGCGGAATTTTTGGCTAGCTCCTGCGGAGGGCTATTGGTGGGCCTTCGGCCCACCACCTGTGTTTGGTGGGCCTTCGGCCCACCAAACATGGACTCTCCAGATAGCCCCTTCTAACTTTCCTGAAATCATGGATGTAGAAATGTATGTATTCCCCCCACCCATTCACTCACCCATTACCCATCACCCCCCACCCATTCACTCACCCATTACCCATCACCCCCCACCCATTCACTCACCCATTACCCATCACCACACACTCATTCACTCACCCATTACCCATCACCCCCCACCTATTCCCTCACCCATCACCCATCACCCCCAACCCATCACCCCCCACCCATTCACTCACCCAGAACCCCACACCCATTACCCATCACCCCACCCATTCACTCACCCATTACCCATCACCCTACATCAAGGTTTCCTCAATTCTCGCAACCCACTTTTTTTTCACAATTCTCGCTAATAGGCTGCTAAAAAAAAAAAAAAAAGTGATCGGATCATCTCATAAATTGGCTTAAAACCTTTCCCTGGTCGACCTGGTTCCAAAAATGTGCCATATGATGGGATTGGGCCACGGGGGGCGGAACCTATACCACACACACACACACACACACACACACACACACCACACACACACACACACACACACACACACACACACACACACACATACACAGACAGACAGACAGACAGACAGACAGACAGACAGACACACTTTCGCTTATATTATTATAGAAGATAATCCTTATCATTATCTGCCGTCACATAAACTTTCCTATAAAAACTCAATAAATTGGTGAGACATGACCTACCCTTGGTGAATCCATGTTGTGAATCATTGATCAAACTATGTTTATCTAAGTGCTCTCTAATGTTTTTTGCAATAATAGATTCCAATAATTTACCCACCACTGACGTTAGACTTACGGGTCGATATTTTGACTTTAGTCCTCTGTCTCCCTTCTTAAATATGGGAACAACATTTCCTTTCCTCCACAATAATGGCACATCGCCTATCTTAACCGATTCCCTAAAAATGTGCACTAACGACTCACTAACAACCTCCTTGCATTCCTTTAATAGAACCATGAACAACAGCTTCAAAACTACGTAGATCTCGTCATGGCAAGAATCCACAAGTCGTTGCTCTGCTGTCAAAAGATCAAGATTTTTCTAAACCCATAAATAAGCTGAAATAAGACATGAGAAACACACACACACACACACACACACACACACACACACACACACACACACACACACACACACACACACACACACACACACACACACACACACACACACACACACACACACACAC
Source organism: Chionoecetes opilio (assembly GCA_016584305.1). Taxonomy (NCBI): domain Eukaryota; kingdom Metazoa; phylum Arthropoda; class Malacostraca; order Decapoda; family Majidae; genus Chionoecetes; species Chionoecetes opilio. The sequence goes on along the minus strand of JACEEZ010019812.1, from coordinate 206,067 downwards.
ACACACACACACACACACACGCACACACACACGACGATCACCAGCACCTGACTCAAAACACTGCCATTTGTCTAGACCTCGTGTGTTTTTCTTAATCCGAAGCCGTCATTATGCGATTGTCCGATATCGTACATTGGCACTTTTGCCCTCAGCACGCCAGCCAGGAAGAGAGACCGTGTTGTGCATAATATCATGTTCCACCAAGCAATCTCCTCAACGGGGCTTCAATTACACCAGAGCAACATATTTTCCCTCGTCCACACCTGACCGCCGCTCGAGGGTACAGGGAACGACGCCGGTGAGGGAGTCGCTAAGAGAGTTGTAAGAGCCATGACAAGGTACAAAGGTGTTCCTGTCTGAGACAACACTGCTGCTCCGCCCTCTCTTCTTCTTCGAACAGAGAAAAAAGAAGGAATAAAAGAATGGAGGGGAGGAAGGGGGGAGGGAAGAGAGACAAGAAAGGGAAAAGGCCGCAGAGATAATATCTAACGGGACAAGGGAGGAATATATGAGAGAATTAAGGGCCATACAATACGATAAGAAGAGAAAGGATGAGCTAATGAATGGAGGGAGTACTGTAACAGGCGGGAAGGTGCAAGGAGCCATGGGAGGGAGGGGAGGGAGGGAGTACTGTAACAGGCGGGAAGGTGCAAGGAGCCATGGGAGGGAGGGGAAGGAGGGAGTACTGTAACAGGCGGGAAGGTGCAAGGAGCCATGGGAGGGAGGGGAGGAGGGAGTACTGTAACAGGCGGGAAGGTGCAAGGAGCCATGGGAGGGAGGGGAGGGAGGGAGTACTGTAACAGGCGGGAAGGTGCAAGGAGACATGGGAGGGAGGGGAGGGAGGGAGTACTGTAACAGGCGGGAAGGTGCAAGGAGCCATGGGAGGGAGGGGAGGGAGGGAGTACTGTAACAGGCGGGAAGGTGCAAGGAGCCATGGGAGGGAGGGGAGGGAGGGAGTACTGTAACAGGCGGGAAGGTGCAAGGAGCCATGGGAGGGAGGGGAGGGAGGGAGTACTGTAACAGGCGGGAAGGTGCAAGGAGCCATGGGAGGGAGGGGAGGGAGGGAG
>JACEEZ010019812.1:170000-200000 GCA_016584305.1 Chionoecetes opilio | reverse complement strand
GACGCATCTACTGGAAAGGATGCGGCTTATTCGTAGCATCCTAAGGTGCATCGTGGCGCTGGCGGCATGGCGGATAGCGGTCTCCGCGTGGCGTGTGTGGCGATCCCGTCACCGGGCAAAGAACAGCTATCCAGCGATTACTGAAGACGCATGGGACAAAACCCGTGGTGGAGGTGCAGAAATAGACCAACACTTCCTTCGCAGGCACGTGGCGTTCCTCAGCATGGAGGAGCTGCGCGGTCTGGGCGCCGGACGCCTCGTAGGCTGCGGCTGCTTCGGCTGGGTCAGGCGGGTGGTTTATAAAGACACCGAGGCGGTTGTCAAGGAGCTTTACGATGCCTGGCATCTCGTGCCGCTGTTACAAGAAGCTCGCTTGTTGGTAGAGCTTGACAGGGCCGGTGGAGCCCCTCGGCTGCTGGCTGTGTGTGTGATCTCGCCCGCCTTAGTCCAGGAATATGTAGGACCCATTTACGACGAGTATGTAACCCAGTGTTCGGTGGGGGAGTTTTTGAATTCGATAATTTTCATCTCGCAGCGGCTGATCGAGATCCACGCCAGGGGCGTCCTTCACAACGACATTAAGTCCAATAACATCACCTTCACCGGCACTGTTTCGTAGCCCGTGTTCCACATCATTGACTTCGGTATAGCCATTGGCCCGCAGGCCTCTTGTGAGGGCTCACTGGCCGATGTTCAGAGGAAGGCAAACCAACTATTCTTCCGTTATGCCCGTGACGTGCACGACCTTATAAGCATGGCCAATGACGTGGCGCAAGGCTCGCCACATGATTTCCTGAAGATATCGTTTAGTCTGCTCACGAAGATATCGTTTAGTCTGCATTCCACGTGGGACACAACACGCTGCTCCTTCCTCACCTATGTGATGCAGACCATTGAAGGTCTCGCCGAAAAGCTGACGTCGGACCAATTACACGAAAAATTGATCAAGAAACAAACTTTTCGCGGCTCCTACCTCACGCCGTGTCCCTGGAACCCCCTCAGCGCCACCCCCCCGCGTCCCTCCCAGTCCCTCGAGTGACGATCAGCACCAGGGATCAGATCAGTAAAACCCAGCACTGCGTGGTACTGAAGGCTCCGCTAAAGAAGCTGTCAACAAGTCACCCGTTGCTTCCTCGCGTCCCAAGACTGATCCCCACCCTCCCCTCGACCCCCAAACGTCCGTCACCGTGCGTCTCCGCGTCGCCGTGCCGGCCTCTTCACGGCGCAGCGCCGTGTTGGTGCCCCGCCAGCACGGTTACCGCGTGCTGTGGCGTCAGGGCGACGTGCAACAGTACCTGCAGCGCGGCATTGCGTGGCTGAGGTTCTTCTACTTTGCCGGAGTGAGGCGCGAGTGTGTGGTGGGACATGGTGGCGAGGCAAGGGCTGGCCGCGCCCTGCTTCAGGGGCCTCGGCGGGAGGGTGGTGTGTGGCTGCCCGGCCCGGCACACACCGCCACGAGGCACGTGGCGCTGCACGCACTCCTGCCACGCGCTGTTGCCTTCAGCCGCGGCGACTGAGTGCCCGGCGTGAGCGACGAGCCCCGCCAGGCAGCAGCAGCAGCAGGGCCATTACTTATCAGCATTACATTACAGTAGAGTGGCATTAGCAGAACATGAAGAAGAAATAATCAGTCTATAGACCTTTTACTGAACATTTCAGATTTTGTTTTCCTGCATTCTTTACGGAAATAAAGCACTGATTAAAACACATATCTTAGTTTTTCTATCATATATTTTGGTTAAAATACTTATACACTATATCATACATACAGTAGACCTGGATGTGACACTCGCCAACAAAGCGCGCTGGACGCTGCAGTACTGGCCCCATGGCCAGTCTGCTGGCCCATTCACTTGCTGCATATGACTATCATATAGACTGGTTTATCAGTATATATGATATACTGTAATCTTCGTAAATGTTTGTCCTATAATATTATCAAATAAAAAACAGTAAAACACGCTAAAGAAATGCCATTACGAGACTGAAGAAATATGCATGAACTTAATATTCACTTAAACTCTTCGCCATTTAAAATTTTGCGAGTCAACTTTTATCATGAAGGGTATCAATAGAAGCGCAATTGTATTAGCTTTCCATTGGTATATTTCGTTTTATGATAAATGAATTACCACCATGCATATATTAGCGTTAACTAAATCAATAAAATCATCAATCGGGTAATTTTCCCGATTTATGCTGTTATTTATTTACTTATATATTTCGTTTTCTGATAAATGAATTTGCACCATAAATGAATTAGCGTTAACTAAATAAATAACCTCATCAATCGGGAAAATTACCCGATTGAGGATTTTATTGATTTAGTTAACGCTAATTTAGGCATGGTTCTAATTAATTTATCAGAAAACGAAATCTATCAATGGAAAGCTAATACAATTGCGCTTTTATTGATACCGTATGTCTCCCGGCATCCCCACCCTGGGGCTGGACGCCGTGGCTTCCCACAGGTGTGTACTGCCTCAGGCCCTCCCTGGTGGTGCGCGAGCTGCAGCCTGCCGTGGCCGCGCCTTGCCTCACCAGCGTCACGCGCGTCACCTGCACCACCAGGGGGCAGCAGATGTCCGCCCTGCTGGACACCTGCTGCCCCTGCTGGTTCATGTCGTGCAAGCGGGCGGAGGAGCTGCTACTGAAGGTGCATCGCACGCACTCGAGCGGCGTCTCCATCATGAGCACAGTGCCCATCGCGGGCTACACCAGCGGCGCCAACATCACCTTCCTGGGCACCTCAGTGACCACCGTCTTCGCCATCAACAAGATCGGCGAGGTGATGATCGGCCTCAACCTCCTCGACGTCAAAATCCGCCTCAATTTCGGCGCCCAGATCCTGCCCAAAGGCGTGCACGACGCACACGAGGGACGCCACGCCGCAATGATCTGTCTCTACCTTGCATTCACTTTCTTTATTTCGTAAAACTCTCAGGAAAAGATAAGATAAAATAACATATGAATGTATATAAGACAAGTTCCATGTATTTTCTTTTATGTGTGTATGAAAATTTTTCTCTCTCGCTGGTTGGTCTCGCGGTGTGGTAAAGCGACCTCAACTAAATCCCTCGCCGAGAATTTGGCAAAAAAAAAAAAAAATAATGTATAAAAAAGTATAAAAAAACCACGACAGGAGGAATGCTAACAGAGGAAAGAATAGAAGATATAATAAAAACAAACAAAAAACTCACGGTTTATAAATTCTGGCGCCAAAATCTTCAATGGAATTCAATCTCCTTTGTGACTTTGAACACACACAGGGGGGGGGGAGAGAGAGAGAGAGAGAGAGAGAGAGAGAGAGAGAGAGAGGGGAGAGAGAGAGAGAGAGAGAGAGAGAGAGAGAGAGAGAGAGAGAGAGAGAGAGAGAGAGAGACAGACAGACAGACACATGATGGACAGGCGTCAGAGAGATATGAAGTGAGGAATGAGAATGAGGACAGTTTCTCTGTTTTTCTCTCTCTTTATATATATATATGTATATATATATATATAAATATATATAATATATATATAAATATATATAATATATATATATATATTATATATATATATATATAATATATATATATAATATATATATATATATATATATATATATATATATATATATATATATATATATATATATATATATATATATATATATATATATATATATATATATATAATATATATATATATATATATAATATATTATATATATATATATATATATATATATATATATATATATATATATATATATATATATATATCATTATTGCATATTATAAAGATGTCAAAACTTTATTGATGAACTTATATTGTTATGCGTTTCATAATTTAAGAAAATTACGTTATAACTATTCAGAGAGAGCGAGAGCGAGAGCGAGAGCGAGAGAGAGAGAGAGAGAGAGAGAGAGAAGAGAGGAGAGAGGAGAGAGAGAGAGAGAGAGAGAGAGAGAGAGAGAGAGAGAGAGAGAGACATTCACAGGAAGGTGCGGACCAAGGTACTAATTATTTCCTCGGCATAATTAGGAGAAAGGTGAACAGTGACCTAAAATTAACAACAACACTCACGTAAGCGATGAAGCGATGGGTGATGGATAGCAGCCGCAGACTCCTATGACATTCACTGCAAACGAAGAGCACAATTTTTTTTAAATATACCACTTAAAATATTTAAAAAAGGCTACACATTCTAACACAATACCTTCCCTTGATGATTTAAGGTACATATATAAGACTCTACTCTAGGTGAATAAAACACAATAACACATTAGTAGGATAAAAGAAGTAGAGAAAGTGGTGACAGAAAAACGGACAACCAGACGAACGGAGACAAGATAAAACAGACAAGTAACGGTAAAGTCTGACAACCTAACAACCTTCCAGTCCTATTGCGGTAACCTAGAAGCCTCTCATGAGAAAAACCTGAAAACCACATAACTTAATGGGAGATCGGCACAGGTAACCGGTTCATTAATGGGCAATGGTCATCCAGAAACACCGGTTAATCATGCAGGGGTCCCCAACCCGCGGCCCGCGTGCCACATGCGGCCCGTGAGGCCATTTCGTGCGGCACGCCAGATAATTTCCTTTTGGTCATCGGTGCGGCCCTTCATCATTCCAAACGTGTGTTGAAACATCTTTTTTCGAGCTCATTGAGCTCCAGTGTTCCAACGAGCTGCGCTCAAAGTTCAACGGATCCTCCCCCCTCACCTTCTGGCAGTCTCAAGTTCGCACACGTCAATTGCCGGCCCTGGTACAGAACGCGATGAAAGTGTCGTCGATGTTTGGATCAACATACTTGTGCGAACAGCTGTTTAGCAAGATGAAACTGACAACATCGAAGACCCGTGCACAGCTCACAGATGACCACTTGGATGACGTTCTCTTGCTGAGTGTTAGTTCCAATACCCCTGATTTTGATAAGATTTGTGCTGAGAAATGTCACCAGGTGTCTCATTAATAAATTCTTTCAATTCTTTTGTTCTGTATATTATGTGGTTTTCAGAGGCGCCACTTCTCTCCCTCCCTCGCGGGGCTTCCACACCAGACGCCACCACTCCACACCAGTGCCATGCATCATGGAAGTGAAGTGATGCTGTGAGTATTTAATAGATTATGTACGGTGTCTTGCAGGATGTGTGTGTGTGTGTGTGTGTGTGTGTGTGTGTGTGTGTGTGTGTGTGTGTGTGTGTGTGTGTGTGTGTGTGTGTGTGTGTGTGTGTGTGTGCGCGGCGGGGGGGCGTGCGGCGGCGTGCGGCGGCGGCGTGCGTGCGTGCGTGCGTGCGTGCGTGCGTGCGTGCGTGCGTGCGTGCGTGCGTGCGTGGCGTGCGTGCGTGCGTGCGTGCGTGCGTGCGTGCGTGCGTGCGTGCGTGCGTGCGTGCGTGCGTGCGTGCGTGCGTGCGTGCGTGCGTGCGTGCGTGCGTGCGTGCGTGCGTGCGTGCGTGCGTGCGTGCGTGCGTGCGTGCGTGCGTGCGTGTGTGTGTGTGTGTGTGTGTGTGTGTGTGTGTGTGTGTGTGTGTGTGTGTGTGTGTGTGTGTGTGTTCATTCATTCACCCCATGGTCTATGTCCACGCGAGCTGGCTCGCGATCGCCAGTTTCACCCTCTCAGTGCGAGCTTGGAGCTCATTATTACCGATCTTTGGGTAATGCTGGGACCTCACACACCACACACCCCCATCCCCTTGCTGAAGGGGGACAGTAACCGCCCGAATTTGTCAAGTGAAAAATCCCCGGGAGCGCGAGGATTCGAACCGCCTACCCACAGAGTGAGAGACCAGAACGATATCAACCTGACCATCGCGAGGTGTGACCTGACCATCGCGCGGTGTGTGTGTATGTGTGTGTGTGTGTGACTGTGTGTGTGACTGTGTGTGTGTGTGTGTGTGGTGTGTGTGTGTGTGTGTGTGTGTGTGTGTGTGTGTGTGTGTGCGTGCGTGTGTGTGTGTGTATACGTTCGTTGATTAGCCAGTCAATCACCAAAGAGACCAATTACGTGCAGGAATAAACAAAACATGATTAAGCGCGTGTGTTGTCAGTGGAGATTCCGTCAGTCGATGGGTCAGTCAGGGGGATGAGTAGCGTGTCTGCCGCCCGCTGTACTGAACCGCCACACTCGTCATCCACACTCGTCACTTTACCCATCCACACGACCATCCACACCACCATCCACACGACTATCCACACGACTATCCACACGACTAACCACTTCATCCAAGAAAACTCCGAGCCCCTAACCCACCATGACCTCGAGTGAGCCTTACCATCCATCCACTCCTTCCATCTCCCAAGCAGAGACATCCACCACACCATCCACCGGTCCATGCCGAGACATCCACCAGTCCATGCCGAGACATCCACCACACCATCCACCAGTCCATGCCGAGACATCCACCAGTCCATGCCGAGACATCATCCACACCATCCACCAGTCCATGCCGAGACATCCATCACACCATCCACCAGTCCATGCCGAGACATCCACCACACCATCCACCAGTCCATGCCGAGACATCCACCACACCATCCACCGGTTCATGCCGAGACATCCACCACACCATCCACCAGTCCATGCCGAGTCATCCACCACACCATCCACCGGTCCATGCCGAGACATCCACCACACCATCCACCAGTCCATGCCGAGACATCCACCACACCATCCACCGGTCTATGCCGAGACATACACCAGTCCATGCCGAGACATCCACCACACCATCCAACGGTTCATGCCGAGACATCCACCACACCATCCACCAGTCATGCCGAGACATCCACCACACCATCATCCACCAGTCCATGCCGAGACATCCACCATACCATCCACCAGACCATGCCGAGACATCCACCACACCATCCACCAGTCCATGCCGAGACATCCATCATACCATCCACTGGTTCATGCCGAGACATCCACCATACCATCCACTGGTCCATGCCGAGACATCCACCATACCATCCACTGGTCCATGCCGAGACATCCACCATACCATCCACTGGTCCATGCCGAGACATCCACCATACCATCCACCGGTCCATGCCGAGACATCCACCATACCATCCACCGATCCTTCTCGCAGTGATCGCCATAAATCCAGGTAACATGCCATCAAACCCGCCACTCCACCTCATCGCCACCGCCATCACGCGCCACCGCCGCCCCCCGTGGTGGCCGGCCGCTGGGGCACCGCAGGCCAACGCCCTTCACACGCAGGGCGACGCGGCAGTCTGGTGGTGGTGGTGGTGGTGATGATGCTTTCAGTAATGATGTCGTTGGTGGTGGTGTTGTCTGGGTGATTCATGTTGCTGTTGTTCTATAGTGATGGTGATAATGTTGGATGCAGCGATATCAGTACTGTTATTGTATATTAATGAAGAACGTAATAGTTGCACACGAACTAATATTGCAAACTTCTTGGAAAAATACTTGGGTGTCTCTCTCTCTCTCTCTCTCTCCTCTCTCTCTCTCTCTCTCTCTCTCTCTCTCTCTCTCTTCTCTCTCTCTTTTTCTCTCTTCTCTCTCTCTCTCTCCTCTCTCTCTCTCTCTCTCTCTCTCTCTCTCTCTCTCTCTCTCTCTCTCTCTCACACACACACACACACACACACACACACACACACACACACACACACACACAAACAGTCGATTGATCAATTAGTCTGGTTCATGGGCCGTCAGAGGGCGTGAGGGCGTGAGGGCGTGAGGGCGGCACCACCTCCAAGGCCACCCTGGCGCCGGCAGGAATCGGAGCGGCCAAGGGCAGGGCCGCTGTCCTGGATGCGACCATCTAAACTCCGACACCGCCTCACTACTCGCCACACTCACTCCTCATCTGCTGTGTAACAATAGAAGTCCATTGTAACTTCACCAGGTTCATTCTAATCATGTGTATAAAGCTGAGTAAATATATGAACCCCAAAGAACAATTGTATAAAAAATGCATAAAGGCAAACGTTTCTCTCTCTCTCTCTCTCTCTCTCTCTCTCTCTCTCTCTCTCTCTCTCTCTCTCTCTCTCTCTCTCTCTCTCTCTCTCTCTCTGTTCTCCCTCACACGCACACCAATCCCGCCACCTACAACCACACCCACGCGATGCAGGAGGAAAAGAAGAGGGAAAAGGAGGAATGATATGAAAATAAATTATAATTACAACAATAACAAAAGAACAACAAGAACATTAGCAGGAAAATAATAATAATTCAATGATGACCAACACTAATAAAGATAACACTGATAACAATAATATAATTTCACAACAAAATCAAAACAATGTAGAAGATAGATAGTAAAACAGAGAGCACCAGCAGCACGAGAGGGCGTCAGCAGAACAACAGACTCAATACAAAGTAGGAGTAACAAAACAACAGCACACCATCGGCCTAACCGCATGAACCCGAGGGTGAGGTGTGAGGCCCCGGAGAGACGCCCCGAGAGCCTAATAGCAGCGCCACATGCACCTCGACAACCCCTCCCGCCTGTGAGAACCCCGAACCCTCCAAGTAGTCTAGTAGTCCAGTGGACCCCACGTGCACCCCCTGGACAATCTAATGAGACCTACTTTTTTAGATGCACAAATATATCTTAAAAACAAAACTCAATGTTAACACTGTCAACTAATGTCCCATGGGGTTCGTATGGCGGCCATCGTCGATCGCGAAATATTTGACTTTCTCGAAATTACCAAAATGTCCATAAAATCACAAATAATGTAGTTAAACATTTTATTTTGGTCCCCACGTGACAAGAATAACATGGTCTATTGTAATAAGAACAACTAATGCAGTAATTGGTACAAGTTTAGTCATGGAACGGCAAAAACCTAAAAAAAGGCGGAAAAATTATTTCGGTTTCGCCGACAACTTTCAACATAAATGACAATAACTTCACTAATATACAACATACTGGTCAGTTTAACATATCAAAATCATCGTCTATTATTCCCCCATCTAATGCAGTCAAAGAATTGACATACATATATGATTATCATACACTAATTGTTACCAATGTAACCTTATATAATAATAAAACAAAAACAAAACAAAACTACAATTATTAACAAGAAGCTGTTAGCTGAACGGTGATTAACTTTGTGAACCACACATACTAGAAGAAGAAAGACGTCATCAAAGTGGAGTACAAGCGGACGTTCAAAAGTGGATATATCAAGGAAGGACGTGGGCGTGGTCTTGTAGGATTCATCGCGTCATAGAGAACATAGACGCCCCCCCCCTCCCCGAACATACGGGAGGCCACTGCTGTACGACAGCAGCCCCCCCCCCTCCACTTCACATACAGCGCGACACAACCCCTCCCTGGCTTCATCACAAAGGAAAGGCTTCACGACACCCGCCTCCCCCACCCTTCACCGCTGGCTTCAAGAAGAACACATCAACGGCTGACACTTATATAGTTAGGTGAGATAATACATGCACATGAGCTGACACTTCATGGAAATTTAATTAATTACATCACTTAATGACATTAATTTGCTGGTGTAAACATTCATTTCACATTTTTATGGATTAATTATCCATGTGAATTGCAAGAAGACATTATTCATGAGACAGTTCTAATTGATTTAATGAAATCTCATCAATACTAACAATGCTATTTGCTTCATTTATAGTAATATTTAGTATATTAACATATCAATATACTATATATATCTTTTCTCTCTGTGAAATGTACTTTTCTATTTTTGTGATGCCCTATACATTCTATGATAAGGCTTGAATGCACCTGAGATAAGTACTTATATCATTATATTTTATATAATTGCGGTAATCATAATAATTATTATAATTAATTAATTATTATTTTACTTATATTACGCAATTTACTACTGATACTACCTGTAGCGTATAACTAACGAACCTACTAATGATCTTTATAGAGAGGAATTTTCTAAACTCTGTGGGAAAAGTCAATCCATAGTAACTGACGCTAGCGCTGCAGCAAAGGAAAGTGTTGATTTTAATAGGGAAGAAAATAGTAAAAGCCCTCGTGTTTTGCGCAGTGGGTCGCAGCATTTAAGGCGTTCATCTGCATCTTCTATCTCTTCCTTAGCTCAGCCCCCATTAACAAGCATGTCTCCTCCACCCGGCACAGGTAGCCCCGGGGCAGGTAATAGTGATGGTGTTCCTTCAAATCCTCAACCTCAGGCAGCTGGAACGATTAAGTTATTACCTACCAGCGCATCTGTCAGGCCTTTTTCGGGAGTTGATGTCGATTACACAGCCCGAGAGTATATTGCCATGTGCGAGGATGTAATGGCAAATTCATTTATCACTGACTAGAGCGACAAAATTTCATTTGTTCGCTCAAGATTACAACCAGGTTCCCGTGCAGCGCATCTCATGCAAGCTAGCGCCTTTACGGAACCCCAAGCTAACAAAGATTACCAAACCTTTCGTTCAAATTTTCTAGAATCCCTTGGGAGTAACGCTAAACATAGTTTGGTGAAAGGAGTAAATTTAGCTGTGGAGACGTTGCTAAGCGGTGCTGCTACCACTGATTTGTTAGATGCACATGTGGAAGCAAACCGGATTTCGGTTGATTTTATCCAGTATTTGAAGGAGAATGGCTGGACACGGGGAGAAAATATTTAACTTAGTAACAATCGCAAATTCCTTGAATTTTTTGCATACATCATGTTGCTAAGAGGTCCTCTACGGAAAAACTCTCTGTCTCTTAGTTATGGTCCCCAAGAAGTACTGCATGATTTTGTGTTGAATTAAAAACGAAGATAGAAGAGAAAGATGGTAACATACGAACAACTGTGTCATCTATAGCCACTACTCAACCTGATGTAGCCGGTAGGGATCAAGATGTATCTTATACTACAGTTGCGGCCATCCCTATAATTTTTTTTTTATAGTTCTCAACCCAGACCTATCTTTATATGCCATTATTGTAAACAAGAAGGACACACTGCAAATAAATGTTATATTAAAATTAAAGAACGTACACGCCAAAGAAAACTTGATGCTGCCTCAAGGCAATTACAAGCTTCCAGAAATACAGACGGAAACAGAATCTCTACTGGTACATATGATCGTGCTCGATCGACGACTGCGAACCGTAATCTCCCAAGACAAGGAAATCCTGGTTCTGGAAACAATGCTGTTTCTAGCGGTGCGGCACACAATACTCCCTACTGTGTTATCCATGAGTGTGAAGGACACTTTACGGATAATTGCAATGCGGTTTCAAGAATAAAGACTCGAATGCAGCAGTACCAGCAGTCCCATAATAACACTCAGTCGGGGGAAGCTGCGCGCCCAGCACAAACCAGACCAGGCTAGCAAATACAACTGGTATAATTGATAATACTGCAACTCGGTTGAATGACGGAAAAATTCTCTCATCTTTAATAGCCGCTTGCAGTCAAGCCAATATTTTGGCTCTACCTACCAGATTAGGATCCGTGAGAGCATCGTTCGTGGTGGACACAGGCGCAGCTGTTAACGTGCTATCCGAAAAGGCTTACCTTGCACTAAAACGCGCGTCACGTGGCAGCCGCTGGCCTCCTAAACCAAACGATCTTAATCTAATGGGAGTTACTAACGATCCTCTTAATATATTAGGAGTTGTTCGTCTGCCCGTTAGGTTGGGAAAAGGTACGCCTACTATTCGTTTGAACTTTTACGTGGCTTCTAATTTTACGTTGCCCTCGGACGGATTATTGGGTTTAGCTTCCTTAAGAGCTAACCGGATGATAATACATCCAGAAACAAATACCATAAAATTCTTAGGGAGGAATTTTAAAGCAATGGAACAACCCATTTGCTTAACTTCCCACAATAAGGTAGTTCCTTCTAATGCACCAACCGTTCCTAGTGTTCAGGTTTTTACTGATGAATTAATAGAGGGAACACCGCCTAAGTCTGAAACGAATTCGCGCGTAGACTTTGCTAATACCCTGCCTACAAATTCGTATCATCAAACAACGGTAACTGACCCTAAGGAAATGTGGAAAGTCGTAAAGGCCACGGTAACTGGTAATCATGTTATTCCTCACCGTACGGCAATGCACATTCCTGTACCAGTCCCAGATACCACCGTGGGTTGTGACATCTGTATAGAGTGCCCCAGCCAATTGAACAGATTAACAGTGGAAGCAACCCTAAGGGAAATTCGCGAAGGAAATACAGCCGTCGCTCTTGTTGTTAATGCGACTGGCGGTCCTGTCAAACTTCGACAAGGAGTATATTTAAGCCGTTCGTTAGCTTTTAACAGACAGGTAGTGCCAGAACCTTTAGACTTACCTATAAGTATTGTCAGTTCGGTAACTCCGTCGTCCAGCAACTCAAATTTGGCTCAAGCACAAACGCTTGACTCACTTGTCACAATTGTGGATTATCCCGAGCACAAGGCTTCATTGTTGCAACTGCTTAAGCGGCACCGTGATGTTATAGCTTTGCCCGGAGAACCATTAGGTTCAACTGATAAAACTAACCACCACATTAAACTTAAATCTGGAACCCATCCTGTGTATATTCCAGCATATCGTCTACCTCACAGTCAAAGACAAATTGTTGATGAGCAGATTAAAGATATGATGCATCAGGGTGTTATCCAAAATTCCCGTTCCCCGTGGAACTCGCCTCTATTCCTCGTTCCTAAAAACGACGGACAGTTTAGACCTGTAATTGATTTCAGGCGAGTAAATAAAGTCACGGAGGATGATAGATATCCTTTACCTGTCCTAAAAGACTTGTTAATGTCATTAGGACCTGGTAACACTGTTCAGTAGCCTTGATTTGGTTAGTGGTTACTGGCAGGTGCCCATGTCTCCTGCATCTAGGGAAATTACTGCCTTTAGCACTCCTAGTGGACACTACGAGTGGCTCAGAATGCCATTTGGTTTAAAGTCAGCCCCTATTACATTTCAAAGAATGATTAATAATTTATTTTCCGATATGCTAGGCAAACATGTCTATGCTTACCTTGATGATCTTATAATTTGCAGCAAAGACTCGGAGTCTCATTTTGCTAATTTAGAAGCAATGCTCCTGAAGTTGAAAGATGCTGGACTCAAGGCTAAACTGACTAAATGTGAATTCCTTAAGTCTAAAATCACCTTTTTAGGCCATATGGTAGATGGTGATGGACTTCATACAATGTCAGATAAAATAACTGCAGTTACAGATTTCCCGCAACCTCAGAATGTAGACAATGTCCGTTCTTTCATTGGCTTGTGTGGGTACTATAGATCATTTATATCAAATTTTGCAGCAGTTGCTTCGCCCTTAACAAACCTATTGATAAAGGACGTGCACTTTAATTGGAACGCTGTACATGAAAAATCTTTTAAAGATCTAAAAGTTGCCCTAACTACGGCCCCTGTCTTGGCATTCCCGGATTATAAGGTTCCTTTTCATCTTTACACGGATGCCTCTGCATTAGGGTTGGGTGCTGTATTAATGCAGACAGACGCACGCGGGAAAAATCGCGCTCTTGCGTTCGCGAGTAGAACTTTACTTCCGGCAGAGTCTAATTACTCAGTAACTCACCAGGAATCTCTCGCAGTTGTCTGGGCTCTAAAGAATTTTAGGGATTATATCCTAGGCTATGATATAACTGTATATACTGATCACGCAGCTGTCACTGAACTTTTTAAAGGTAAAAACCTTTCAGGAAGACTCGCGCATTGGTTTTTTGACAATACAGGAATTCAATCCAACTTTTAAGTATTTGCCAGGCCGAGCCAATGTAGTGGCTGATGCACTGTCTAGAAATGTACATGTTGGATTGGTGACGGACAAATCCCCTGTAGTTCCAAATTTTTCACTACATGAACTAGCTGTTGCTCAACGTCAACATGACGTGTGGAGTAAAGTGATATATGCTCTGGAATCGGGTGACCAGTCAACATTACCAAAAATGCCCATTCCTTTTTCACAATTTTTCTTATCACCTGATCAGGTCCTTTGTAGATTTTGGCCAAATAAGCGGACCCAGGTGAGCCAATTTGTGATACCTGAGTCATTTGTATCTGTGGTACTGCAACTAGTTCATGATGCTGTAATAGCCGGTCACCCGGGAAAGGAGCGTACTCTTGCTGCGGCCCGCAATAGTTATTTTTGGCCTAAAATGTGGTTAGATATTGACGCATATGTAGCTAAAAGCGTGAAATGTGCTGAGCATAAGGGTACGGTGCCAAAACCAGCACCAATTTTGGAATATCCAACTCCTGAGCGTCCTTGGGACATTGTTGCTATTGATCTGTTACAGCTTCCTTCTAGTCGTCAAGGGCTAAATACCTGTTAGTATGTGTTGATCACTTCTCAAGGTATGTTGTTTTGGCCCCCGTGATGGATAAACCTGCCAAAGCGATTGCACACGTATTGATCGCCAACTTATTTTGTCCATACTCAACTCCCCGAGTTTTAATGTTTTTAATGAGTGACAATGGCGCAGAATTTAAAAATGCGCTTCTTAATGAAATCTGTGGGCAGTTCAACATCAAACAAACATTCACGGTAACTTATCACCCTGCCAGTAACGGTTTAGTTGAGCGTGCGAACAGGAAAGTCCTGGAAGCTTTGCGCCCAGTTGTTGGTGGCTTGCTTGATAGTTGGGAAGATTGGTTACCCCAAGTTGCTGCTTGCGTTAATTGCAATATTTGTGAGTCAACAGGTCAAACTCCTTATTTTATTATTTTTGGTATGGAGAAACGACTTCCATATGACTTGCTTAGTAGCCCTCAAAAACCTGTATACAATGTTGATGATTATGCTAACTGTCAACTTAAAGTTTTCTCAGACTTATATTCCAATGTCAGAGATAAATTACAGGCTTCCAAGACTGCTATGTGTTCGCAACAACACCGGAGCTCTGCACCCGTTCAAATCCGGGTTGGTGACTCTGTCATGATTCGAGTCCCGGAACGGAACTCTAAGTTAGCTCCTAAATTTGTGGGTCCGCGCCTAGTAGTTAAGCAACTCCATGGTCATAAGTTTGATATTTTGGATCCGTGGTTAAATACCTTAGAAGTCATTCACAGTGATAGACTGACCAATGCCAAGCCTGATTTAAGCTTAGTAGAAACTGCTAATCTTAGCGATGTTACGCGGCTTGAAACTAACAAATCTAATGATCCTACTGACCAACCAACTCATGCTTACACTTTACGTCCGCGTAATTGATTGCTTGTCCTTTCATTGCTTTTCTTAGACAAACTTTCGTGCATGATATTTGGTATGGAAATAAAGGCATGAGTAACTGGAAGAAATTGGGTAAGGTACTTACATCTAACCTTTTTCTCTTCTTTTATTGATAAACTCATCCATTTTATTAGCATAAACAAATGGAGCTTTAATCGAGCTTTTACTGTGTTAGAACAAGCACTCCCTGCTCTGACTAATATGGTTAATTTTCTTGTCGGAACTAACAAACATTACTAACAAATATGGTTGACGCAGCGCGAGGAAAGGGAACTGCTTTACTTTTCTTCCTTTTATTGATTTTATTCATGGCTAGGAAAGAGCGAAGTAGAACTGCCAGTTGACATCATTGTTTTAAATGGTTTGCAACACTATTCTATTACCCTCTCCTTGAGTCAGTGCTAACGTCGGATACCATGGTTAAACATGTTCTTTTCCAGCCGAACATGTGTTTGAAGTTCACAAAGTAGGACAATATAATGATAATAATTAATTACTTAATGGAAATGGTTCGTACTAGAAATATTTTTTTTAACAGTGAGGTGGTGCTAACTCAGGCAAATGCTTCTCAGGCCTTATCGTTATGTCCTTACACCCACTTGATTTCGAAACCATTTTTTTTCTCACAAATGTTTCTTCGGACATCACTATTTCTTCTTTACACAAACATTCTATGTGTCTGTAGTATGTCCCGAAGGTGCAGTGTTTCAGAAAGCGTCCGGTCATTTCGCAATTCTAATGGCTTACTATTAGCGCTCTGTCTAGTTCATATCTTTGTATGTTCTCCTGAAGAGCAAAATCCGACAAAATTAGGTTAATACATAATTCCATGGTTAGGTACATGCCTTTAAGTTGGCGCGTGGACGCGCCTGGTAGGTGACCGAGCGATGTTGGCTTTTTCGATAGATATGTATTGCTACAATAATATATAATGAAGGCATGCACTGTCTCTAATAATATCCATGTTAAAGTATTGTTGACGTGGCCCGCCCATGACATGACGCCATGCCACGCCCACGCCATGTACAACACATACCACGTCATAGATGGCACCTCCATACAAGAGAACAAGGTACCTTCTGTTTGTCGTCCACCCACACCCCTCTCCCAACCGACAGCCGCACCATGGGCGCAGAGAAGGATATTATCTGGTGGTGAACCGACGTGTGTGTGTTCCTCGAAACAATGAGTTCCTCGTCACGAATTCATTGTGTTGTGGCATTTACTATTGTGCTTTGATAAGAATATTTAGTATTATAACTATATAACTGAACAATCACCTTGTGTTTGAATACCCATTTCCCATACTTGATTAGTTGCATCCTGCTCGGCAGCTTCTCCAAACTTACACAAAAACAGTAAGTATATGTTAATCCGATCTAGAAAACGGCTAACACCAGGCCATACACTGTGCAGTGGCTACAGGGCATTACATCTATACTTCCAACCACTACCAGGCCATACACTGTACAGTGGCTAGAGGGCATTACATCTATACTTCCAGCCACTACCACTACCAGGCCATACACTGTGCAGTGGCTACAGGGCATTACATCTATACTTCCAACCACTACCAGGCCCTACACTGTACAGTGGCTAGAGGGCATTACATCTATACTTCCAACCACTACCAGGCCATACACTGTACAGTGGCTAGAGGGCATTACATCTATACTTCCAGCCACTACCAGGCCCTACACTGTGCAGTGGCTACAGGGCATTACATCTATACTTCCAGCCACTACCAGGCCCTACACTGTGCAGTGGCTACAGGGCATTACATCTATACTTCCAGCCACTACCAGGCCCTACACTGTGTAGTGGCTACAGGGCATTACATCTATACTTCCAGCCACTACCAGGCCCTACACTGTGCAGTGGCTACAGGGCATTACATCAATACTTCTAGCCACTACCAGGCCCTACACTGTGCAGTGGCTACAGGGCATTACATCTATACTTCCAGCCACTACCAGGCCCTACACTGTGTAGTGGCTACAGGGCATTACATCTATACTTCCAGCCACTACCAGGCCCTACACTGTGCAGTGGCTACAGGGCATTACATCAATACTTCTAGCCACTACCAGGCCATACACCGTGCAGTGGCTACAGGGCATTACGTCTATGCGACATCTATTGGACATTATATCTATTGGGCTTCGTTTGGAGTGCGGTGGTGCCGGGAAGTGCCTCACCCAGTGTGGCTGCAGGAGGCTGTAAATATAAGATTATGAGTCGCTGGATTTGTCAGGGTTGGGATTACGATAAGGCTTGTCTGCAATACTTATGTGACTTATTAATGTTGGAGTGTTACGGAGAAAAACGTGTTTAAAATAAAATCACACAAGCAAAATTATTTAGATATATGATAAATAAATTCACAAGTTGCCAATAATTGTTGGAAGATATCATAAAAATAAAGAATAGAAGCTATTCTCCCCGGCGTGAAGCTCGCGTATCAGCGATGCATGCTACGTCCCTTTGGAGTGCAGTGAAGCAAGCAGCCATTTGCGGCAGGATTATAGTCAAGATCACTTTTGGATGATGTCAAATATGGTAAAGATTATTTTGCTCACACAGAATATCATTGTTAACATAATGAATAGTGTGTGCACTGTTTCAATGTAACATAAATCAATGTTTATACCAATTACTTGTGCTTATGCAAACATTTCTTGTTATCGCTATACGCACACGGTGGTGAAACAGTTACGTCCAGAGGCTGTCTTATATATCATTGTATCTGTCTGACTGCATGAGTTCACCCTAGCTGAATATAGTTATCTTTGGTTCTGTTCAATTTACACACACACACACACACACACATACAACACATACAACACACACACACACACACACACACACACACACACACACACACACACACATGCACACACACATACACACACACACACACACATATACCAATTCTGAGGGGAGTTTCTTGCAAGGTGTCATCAGGACCGGTCAAGCTTCATCAATACTCGTTCTTCTTTGCACCAGTTTCCAATATAATAATAATAAAAAAATAATAAAGGTGTCCAATTGCTCTTTCCGAAACCATGACAAAGCTACTCCAGCAGGAATTCATGGAGAGATGACTAATCAGTAATATATGGAGCCACTTATTGATGGGTGGGGGGAGGGGGAGGGGACCGTCCAGCCCCCAACCCTCCCCAGATACCCAAATATGTCACTACCGATAGAAATCCTGCAATCTACTAAAATAAATTCTTGTTTTTCTCCTGACAATCTAAAGTGCATGGCCTCTACTCCCTTGTATACTGCGTGAAAATCATTTAAATTATGAGACGAGAATATTAGTTCAGGAATGATAAAACTGTAAAATATGTGACAAAAACATAAAACTAATAAGAATACTGATTATTTAAACTCAGGTTACATATTTGCAGCAGCTGGACGACCACTCAGCATATAATTAGCATAGATTAGGAAATGTATAAATTAATGAATAAATAGATCTTATAAAATACCTTAACGATTATAATTATTAAAACAAATATGTTGTCTTTCACTCCCACCAATGTCTGTTATCTCTCTCTCTCTCTCTCTCTCTCTCTCTCTCTCTCTCTCTCTCTCTCTGAGCAATAAATACCCAGGGCGCTCACACACACACCGTTAATGCCTCCTTTCTACCGTCCAGTCCTGCAGGTCACTGGCAAACATTATCTAAAGTCTTGATATTAAGATGGAAAATGTATCACTTGAAAACGAATTCACATACGGATACGATATGGATGAAAATGTACTAAAGAGTAGAGACAAAAAGCAAATCCTGTGAATATATGAAGCAAAAATACATACGGTATTATGAACTCCTATCTAAGTCCGTGGAAAGGAAGTGAGAATTTGTGACAATAAGGAAACGCTGCATAATTACAGGGATTTAGCAGAGGGAGTTGTCGTTGATAATACCAGTAGGGAAAAAGGAAATAAATAAAGAGCTTTTTTTTCGCGAACCATAGTTATGAGTGGCGATGGGAAGCTGATGTCCCTACTTTTTTGTGTCAGTAAGTATGTAAAAATGCGATACGGGCTGCGAAGTTATGAAGAGTTCCTCGAGACAGGAGGGACCTATCACTCGTTTATGAGGTACACAAAGATACAGAGCTGTTGGCGTGGGACAATGGGATGTTGCTATCGTATTGGAACAGAAGAAAAGAAAGAATGTAGCGGTAGGAAAAAATAAACGGAATGTAGAGGAAACATAAAACAGAAGAAACAGAAGTAAATGGAGACAGAAGACAGGAGGTAGAGGAAAGAGAAGACAATGAAATGGAAACAGAAGCGGGGAGGAACAGAAGGGAAAAAAAAGCATAAGGCATAAAAAACAGAATGTAAAGAGAACAGAAGGTAAAGGAAATATAAGCTAAATAAACACAAGAAAGAAGAAAAAAGGCCAAAGGAGCAGAAGGCAGAGAAAACAGAAGAAACAGAGAGTGGAAGAAAAAGAAAGCAGAAGAAACAGAAGACAGACGAAACAGAAGACAGAAGAACAGAAGACAGAAGAAACAGAAGACAGAAGAACAGAAGACAAAAGAACAGAAGATAGAAGAAACAGAAAATGGAAGAAAAAGAAAGCAGAAGAAACAGAAGACAGAAGAAACAGAAGACAGAAGAAACAGAAGACAGAAGAAACAGAAGACAGAAGAAACAGAAGACAGAAGAACAGAAGACAGAAAAAACAGAAACAGAAGAAACAGAAGACAGACGAAACAGAAGACATGAAAAACAGAAGACAGAAGAAACAGAAGACAGAAGAAACAGGAGACAGAAGAAACAGAAGACAGAAGAAATTGAAGACAGAAGAAACAGAAGACGGAAGAAACAGAAAACAGAAGAAACAGAAGACAGACGAAACAGAAGACATAAAAAACAGAAGACAGAAGAAACAGGAGACAGAAGAAACAGAAGACAGAAGAAACAGAAGACAGAAGAAATAGAAGACAGAAGAAACGAAGACAGACGAAACAGAAGACGAAGAAACAGAAACAGAAGAAACAGAAACAGAAGAAACAGAAGACAGAAGAAAACAGAAGACAGAAAAAACAGAAGACAGAAGAAACAGACGACGGAAGAAAGAAAACAGAAGAAAAGAACAGAAGAAACAGAAGACAGAAGAAACAGAAGACAGAAGAAACAGAAGACAGAAAGAAACAGAAGACAGAAGAAACAGAAGAAACGGAAGAAACAGAAACAGAAGAAACGGAAGAAACAGAAACAGAAGAAACGGAAGACAGAAAAACAGATGACAGAAGAAATAGAAGACAGAAGAAACGAAGACAGACAAAACAGAAAACAGAAGAAACAGAAGACAGAAGAAACAGAAGACAGGAAGAAACAAGAAGACGGAAGAAACAGAAAACAGAAGAAACAGAAACAGAAGAAACAGAAGACAGAAGAAACAAAAGACAGAAGAAACAGAAGACAGAAGAAACAGAAGACAGAAGAAACAGAAGAAACAGAAGACAGAAGAAACAGAAGACGGAAGAAACAGAAAACAGAAGAAACAGAACAGAAGAAAAAGAAGACAGAAGAAACAGAAGACAGAAGAAACAGAAGACTGAAGAACAGAAGACAGAAGAAACAGAAGACAGAAAAAACAGAAGACAGAAGAAACAGAAGACAGAAGAAACAGAAGACAGAAGAAACAGAAGACAGAAGAAACACAAGACAGACGAAACAGAAGACAGAAGAAACAGAAGACAGAAGAAACATATGACGGAAAAAACAGAAGACAGAAGAAACATAAAACAGAAGAAACAGAAGACGGAAGAAACAGAAGACGAAGAACAGAAGACAGAAGAAACAGAAGACGGAAAAACAGAAGACAGAAGAAACAGAAGACAGAAGAACAGAAGACAGAAGAAACAGAAGACAGAAGAAACAGAAGACAAAAGAAACAGAAGTCAGAAAGAAACAGAAGAAGAAAAACAGAAGACAGAAGAACAGAAGACATAAGAAACAGAAACAGAAGAAACAGAAGACAGACGAAACAGAAGACATAAAAAAGAAGACGAAGAAACAGAAGACAGAAGAAACAGAAAATGGAAGAAAAAGAAGCAGAAGAAACAGAAGACAAAGAAACAGAAGACAGAAGAACAAAGAAGACAGAAAAAACAGAAGACAGAAGAAACAGAAGACAGAAAACGAAGACGAGAAACAGAAGACAGAAAAACAGAAGACAGAAGAACAGAAGACAGAAGAAACAGAAAATGGAAGAAAAAGAAGCAGAAGAAACAGAAGACAGAAAAACAGAAGACAGAAGAAACAGAAGACAGAAGATATAAAAGACAGAAGAAACGAAGACAGACGAAACAGAAGACGGAGAAACAGAAACAGAAGAAACAGAAGACAGAAGAAAACAGAAGACAGACGAAACAGAAGACATAAAAACAGAAGACAGAAGAAACAGAGACAGAAGAAACAGAAGACAGAAGAAACAGAAGACAGAAGAAACGAAGACAGAAGAAACAGAAGACAGAAGAACAGAAGACAGAAGAAACAGAAGACAGAAGAAACAGAAGACAGACGAAACAGAAGACATAAAAAACAGAAGACAGAAGGAAACAGGAGACAGAAGATACAGAAGACAGAAGAACAGAAGACAGAAGAAACAGAAGACAAAAAGAAACAGAAGACAGAAGAAACAGAAGACAGAAGAAACAGAAGACAGACGAAACAGAAGACATAAAAACAACAGAAGACAGAAGAAACAGAGACAGAAGATACAGAAGACAGAAAAAACGAAAAACAGGAAGAAACAGAAGACAGAAGAAACAGAAGACAGAAGAAACAGAAGACAAAGAAAACAGAAGACAGAAGGAAACAGAAGACAGAAGAAACAGAAGACGGAAGAAACAGAAACAGACAGAAAAACAGAACAGAAGAAACAGAAGACAGAAGAAACAGAAGCAGAAGAAACAGAAGACAGAAGAAACAGAGACAGAAGAAACAGAAGACAAAAGAAACAGAAGACAGAAGAAACAGAAGACAGAGAAACAGCAGACAGAAGAAACAGAAGACAAAAGAAACAAGACAAAAGAAACAAGACAAAAGAAAAAAGACAAAAGAAACAGAAGACAAAGAAACAGAAGACGGAAATAGAAAGCAGAAAAAACAAACAGAAGAAACAGAAGCTGAAGAAACAGGAGACAAAAGAACAGAAGACGAAGAAACAGAAGCCAAAAGAAACAGAAGACAGAAGAAACAGAAGACAGAAGAAACAGAAGACAGAAGAACAGAAGACAGAAGAAACAAAAGACAGAAGAAACAGAAGACAGAAGAAACAGAAGACAAAAGAAACAAGACAAAAGAAACAGAAGACAAAAGAAACAGAAGACAGAAGAAACAGAAGACGGAAGAAATAGAAAGCAGAAAAAACAAAACAGAAGAAACAGAAAGCAGAAGAAACAGAAGACAAAAGAAACAGAAGACAGAAGAAACAGAAGACAGAAGAAACAGAAGACAAGAAACAGAAGACAGAAGAAACAGAAGACAGAAGAAACAGAAGACAAGAAACAGAAGACAGAAGAAACAGAAGACAGAAGAAACAGAAGGCAGAAGAAACAGAAGACTGAAGAAACAGGATACAAAAGAAACAGAAGACGGAAGAAACAGAAGACAGAATAAACAAAAGACGGAAGAAACAGAAAACAGAAGAAACAGAACAGAAGAAACAGAAGACAGAAGAAACAGAAGACAGAAGAAACAGAAGACAGAAGAAACAGACGACGGAAGAAACAGAAAACAGAAGAAACAGAACAGAAGAAACAGAAGACAGAAGAAACAGAAGACAGAAGAAACAGAAGACAGAAGAAACAGAAGACAGAAGAAACAGAAGACGGAAGAAACAGAAAACAGAAGAAACAGAACAGAAGAAACAGAACAGAAGAAACAGAAGACAGAAAAAACAGATGACAGAAGAAATAGAAGACAGAAGAAACAGAAGACAGACGAAACAGAAAACAGAAGAAACAGAAGACAGAAGAAACAGAAGACAGAAGAAACAGAAGACGGAAGAAACAGAAAACAGAAGAAACAGAACAGAAGAAACAGAAGACAGAAGAAACAGAAGACAGAAGAAACAGAAGACAGACGAAACAGAAGACAGAAGAAACAGAAGAAACAGAAGACAGAAGAAACAGAAGACGGAAGAAACAGAAAACAGAAGAAACAGAACAGAAGAAAAAGAAGACAGAAGAAACAGAAGACAGAAGAAACAGAAGACTGAAGAAACAGAAGACAGAAGAAACAGAAGACAGAAAAAACAGAAGACAGAAGAAACAGAAGACAGAAGAAACAGAAGACAGAAGAAACAGAAGACAGAAGAAACACAAGACAGACGAAACAGAAGACAGAAGAAACAGAAGACAGAAGAAACAGAAGACGGAAGAAATAGAAAACAGAAGAAACAGAAGACAGAAGAAACAGAAGACAGAAGAAACATATGACGGAAAAAACAGAAGACAGAAGAAACATAAAACAGAAGAAACAGAAGACGGAAGAAACAGAAGTCAGAAGAAACAGAAGACAGAAGAAACAGAAGACGGAAGAAACAGAAGACAGAAGAAACAGAAGACAGAAGAAACAGAAGACAGAAGAAACAGAAGACAGAAGAAACAGAAGACAAAAGAAACAGAAGTCAGAAGAAACAGAAGACAGAAGAAACAGAAGACAGAAGAACAGAAGACATAAGAAACAGAAACAGAAGAAACAGAAGACAGACGAAACAGAAGACATAAAAAAGAGAAGACAGAAGAAACAGAAGACAGAAGAAACAGAAAATGGAAGAAAAAGAAAGCAGAAGAAACAGAAGACAGAAGAAACAGAAGACAGAAGAAACAGAAGACAGAAGAAACAGAAGACAGAAGAAACAGAAGACAGAAGAAACAGAAGACAGGAGAAACAGAAGACAGAAGAAACAGAAGACAGAAGAACAGAAGACAGAAGAAACAGAAAATGGAAGAAAAAGAAAGCAGAAGAAACAGAAGACAGAATAAACAGAAGACAGAAGAAACAGAAGACAGAAGATATAGAAGACAGAAGAAACGAAGACAGACGAAACAGAAGACGGAAGAAACAGAAAACAGAAGAAACAGAAGACAGAAGAAACAGAAGACAGACGAAACAGAAGACATAAAAAACAGAAGACAGAAGAAACAGGAGACAGAAGAAACAGAAGACAGAAGAAACAGAAGACAGAAGAAACAGAAGACAGAAGAAACAGAAGACAGAAGAAACAGAAGACAGAAGAAACAGAAGACAGACGAAACAGAAGACATAAAAAACAGAAGACAGAAGAAACAGGAGACAGAAGATACAGAAGACAGAAGAAACAGAAGACAGAAGAAACAGAAGACAGAAGAAACAGAAGACAGAAGAAACAGAAGACAGAAGAAACAGAAGACAGACGAAACAGAAGACATAAAAAACAGAAGACAGAAGAAACAGGAGACAGAAGATACAGAAGACAGAAGAAACAGAAGACAGAAGAAACAGAAGACAGAAGAAACAGAAGACAGAAGAAACAGAAGACAGAAGAAACAGAAGACAGAAGAAACAGAAGACAGAAGAAACAGAAGACGGAAGAAACAGAAAACAGAAGAAACAGAACAGAAGAAACAGAAGACAGAAGAAACAGAAGACAGAAGAAACAGAAGACAGAAGAAACAGAAGACAGAAGAAACAGAAGACAAAAGAAACAGAAGACAGAAGAAACAGAAGACAGAAGAAACAGCAGACAGAAGAAACAGAAGACAAAAGAAACAAGACAAAAGAAACAGAAGACAAAAGAAACAAGACAAAAGAAACAGAAGACAAAAGAAACAGAAGACGGAAATAGAAAGCAGAAAAAACAAAACAGAAGAAACAGAAAGCTGAAGAAACAGGAGACAAAAGAAACAGAAGACAGAAGAAACAGAAGCCAAAAGAAACAGAAGACAGAAGAAACAGAAGACAGAAGAAACAGAAGACAGAAGAAACAGAAGACAGAAGAAACAAAAGACAGAAGAAACAGAAGACAGAAGAAACAGAAGACAAAAGAAACAAGACAAAAGAAACAGAAGACAAAAGAAACAGAAGACAGAAGAAACAGAAGACGGAAGAAATAGAAAGCAGAAAAAACAAAACAGAAGAAACAGAAAGCAGAAGAAACAGAAGACAAAAGAAACAGAAGACAGAAGAAACAGAAGACAGAAGAAACAGAAGACAAGAAACAGAAGACAGAAGAAACAGAAGACAGAAGAAACAGAAGACAAGAAACAGAAGACAGAAGAAACAGAAGACAGAAGAAACAGAAGGCAGAAGAAACAGAAGACTGAAGAAACAGGATACAAAAGAAACAGAAGACGGAAGAAACAGAAGACAGAATAAACAAAAGACGGAAGAAACAGAAGACGGAAGAAACAGAAGACAGAAGAAACAGAAGATAGAATAAACAGAAGACGGAAGAAACAGAAGACTGAAGAAACAGGATACAGAAGAAACAGAAGACAAAAGAAACAGAAGACGGAAGAAACAGAAGACAGAAGAAACAGAAGACGGAAGAAACAGAAGACTGAAGAAACAGGATACAGAAGAAACATAAGACAGAAGAAACAGAAGACGGAAGAAACAGAAGACAGAAGAAACAAAAATAATTAATATTGAGCCACAATAGCCAATAGCCTGGAGAAAAAAAAGTAGAGTTATTACTCACAAAAACTTTGCCAAAAGGTGAACTGAGTGAAAATGATTTCGGAATTTAATTTCGAAATAAAAAAATACTTATAAGAAACACTGCAATGTGAGACAACTTGTGAAAGTGATGATAAATTATATATTTCTTTCTCTCCCTGGATCAATATATATATATAAATATATATATATATATATCTCTCTCTCTCTCTCTCTCTCTCATTCTCTCTCTCTCTCTCTCTCTCTCTCTTCTCTTCTTCTCTCTCTCTCTCTCTCTCTCTCTCTCTCTCTCTCTCTCTCTCTCTCTCTCTCCTCTCTCTCTCTCTCTCTCTATATATATATATATATACATATATATATATATATATATATAATATATATACATATATATATATATATATATATATATATACATATATATATATATATAATATATATATATATATATATATATATATATATATATAGATAAGAAGAGAGAGAGAGAGAGAGAGAGAGAGAGAGAGAGAGAGAGAGAGAGAGAGAGAGAGAGAGAGAGAGAGAGAGAGAGAGAGAGAGAGAGAGAGAGAGAGAGAGAGAGAGAGAGAGATAGACAGATACATAGATAGATACATAGATAGATACATAGGTAGATACATAGATAGATAGATATAGATAGATATAGATAGACAGCTAGATAGATATATAGATATATATAGTTAGATAGATAAATAGATAGATAGATCGATATTTTATTGGCCACAAAAATGCATACAAAGAAATTACATAATATACCCAAAATTAGTCATGGACCAGAAATTGACTCTAATCAGTAATCAACAAAAGCATCAAGGGTCTAACAAATGTTTATGGGAAACGATGTGGCGCCTTAATATTTTTTTCACAAAAAAAAGTATACTTCCATGTAATAAATATGTCATTTCCTATCAGCTCAACCTAAAAATTCAGCAACTCTACTAAAAATAAAAATTTGAAAATAACATCGCATTTAAGCTACATAAAATAAGATTAAATTCTCACAAATTACAATCAAAAAGAAGCACAAAATACAAGAAAAAACTGTAAAATCTAAAAATCATCTATAACCTGCATGAAAACAGAAAATTAGTTAATAATAATAACACTAATAATAATCAATAAGTTAATGATACAAAAAACGTGGCACAAATAAAACATCAAAATTAAGAAAACCAATATAAAAAGAACGTTTTGCTATAAGACTTAAAAAAATTAGAAATCTAAGAAGTTAAAATCGAAAAAGAGGAACAAAATGAATTACACCATGGAGACAATTCATACCTAAATAAGAGAAACGTTGATTTCAGCCTTGAACTAGCAATAAAATGTCATGCACAGCAGAACAAAACACGTCATAATCATTTCTTTCATGCATTAGATTTTCCAAAGTTAGATAGATAGATAGATATAGATAGATAGATAGATATAGATAGACAGCTAGATAGATATATAGATAGATATAGTTAGATATGTATATAGCCATTGTTAAGGTGAGGGTGAGTCAGATCACTATCGAAAGACACAGAACATTTTCAAAACCCTTGTCTTGAGATGCACTGAGAATGAGAAAGAGATCGAGTAGCCCATCGAGGATCCAAAACAGGAGTAACATCAAGCTGACAACCGGCAGTCAAGTTACAGATTGACGGGAAAGCTGCTTGGGACATGTGGAGAGGCAGGCATGGATGGGCGATGAAGAGCTGTTTGGAGGCAGGCTGTGTGGGCGAGAGTCACTAGAGCGGCAGGCTGTGTGGGCGAGAGTCACTAGAGCAGCAGGCTGTGTGGGCGAGAGTCACTAGAGCAGCAGGTTGTGTGGGCGAGTCACTAGAGCAGCAGGTTGTGTGGGCGAGAGTCACTAGAGCGGCAGGCTGTGTGGGCGAGTCACTAGAGCAGCAGGCTGTGTGGGCG
Source organism: Chionoecetes opilio (assembly GCA_016584305.1). NCBI lineage: Eukaryota > Metazoa > Arthropoda > Malacostraca > Decapoda > Majidae > Chionoecetes > Chionoecetes opilio. The sequence goes on along the minus strand of JACEEZ010019812.1, from coordinate 172,213 downwards.
AGAGTCACTAGAGCAGCAGGTTGTGTGGGCGAGTCACTAGAGCAGCAGGTTGTGTGGGCGAGAGTCACTAGAGCAGCAGGTTGTGTGGGCGAGAGTCACTAGAGCAGCAGGTTGTGTGGGCGAGTCACTAGAGCAGCAGGCTGTGTGGGCGAGAGTCACTAGAGCAGCAGGCTGTGTGGGCAAGTCACTAGAGCGGCAGGCTGTGTGGGCGAGAGTCACTAGAGCAGCAGGCTGTGTGGGCGAGAGTCACTAGAGCAGCAGGTTGTGTGGGCGAGTCACTAGAGCAGCAGGTTGTGTGGGCGAGAGTCACTAGAGCGGCAGGCTGTGTGGGCGAGTCACTAGAGCAGCAGGCTGTGTGGGCGAGTCACTAGAGCAGCAGGCTGTGTGGGCGAGAGTCACTAGAGCAGCAGGCTGTGTGGGCGAGTCACTAGAGCAGCAGGCTGTGTGGGCGAGAGTCACTAGAGCAGCAGGCTGTGTGGGCGAGTCACTAGAGCAGCAGGCTGTGTGGGCGAGTCACTAGAGCGCAGGCTGTGTGGGCGAGTCACTAGAGCAGCAGGCTGTGTGGGCGAGAGTCACTAGAGCAGCAGGCTGTGTGGGCGAGTCACTAGAGCGGCAGGCTGTGTGGACGAGTCACTAGAGCAGCAGGCTGTGTGGGCGAGAGTCACTAGAGCAGCAGGTTGTGTGGGTGAGTCACTAGAGCAGCAGGCTGTGTGGGCGAGTCACTAGAGCAGCAGGCTGTGTGGGCGAGTCACTAGAGCGGCAGGCTGTGTGGGCGAGTCACTAGAGCAGCAGGCTGTGTGTGGGAGAGTCACTAGAGCGGCAGGCTGTGGGGGCGAGAGTCACTAGAGCAGCAGGCTGTGTGGGCGAGTCACTAGAGCAGCAGGCTGTGTGGGCGAGTCACTAGAGCAGCAGGCTGTGTGGCGAGTCACTAGAGCAGAAGGCTGTGTGGGCGAGTCACTAGAGCAGCAGGCTGTGTGGGCGAGTCACTAGAGCAGAAGGCTGTGTGGGCGAGTCACTAGAGCAGCAGGCTGTGTGGGCGAGTCACTAGAGCAGCAGGCTGTGTGGGCGAGTCACTAGAGCAGCAGGCTGTGTGGGCGAGTCACTAGAGCAGCAGGCTGTGTGGGCGAGTCACTAGAGCGGCAGGCTGTGTGGGCGAGAGTCACTAGAGCAGCAGGCTGTGTGGGCGAGAGTCACTAGAGCAGCAGGCTGTGTGGCGAGAGTCACTAGAGCAGCAGGCTGTGTGGGCGAGTCACTAGAGCAGCAAGCTGTGTGGGCGAGAGTCACTAGAGCAGCAGGCTGTGTGGGCGAGTCACTAGAGCAGCAGGCTGTGTGGGCGAGTCACTAGAGCGGCAGGCTGTGTGGACGAGTCACTAGAGCAGCAGGCTGTGTGGGCGAGAGTCACTAGAGCAGCAGGTTGTGTGGGTGAGTCACTAGAGCAGCAGGCTGTGTGGGCGAGTCACTAGAGCAGCAGGCTGTGTGGGCGAGTCACTAGAGCGGCAGGCTGTGTGGGGCGAGTCACTAGAGCAGCAGGCTGTGTGTGGGAGAGTCACTAGAGCGGCAGGCTGTGGGGGCGAGAGTCACTAGAGCAGCAGGCTGTGTGGGCGAGTCACTAGAGCAGCAGGCTGTGTGGGCGAAGTCACTAGAGCAGCAGGCTGTGTGGGCGAGTCACTAGAGCAGAAGGCTGTGTGGGCGAGTCACTAGAGCAGCAGGCTGTGTGGGCGAGTCACTAGAGCAGAAGGCTGTGTGGGCGAGTCACTAGAGCAGCAGGCTGTGTGGGCGAGTCACTAGAGCAGCAGGCTGTGTGGGCGAGTCACTAGAGCAGCAGGCTGTGTGGGCGAGTCACTAGAGCAGCAGGCTGTGTGGGCGAGTCACTAGAGCGGCAGGCTGTGTGGGCGAGAGTCACTAGAGCAGCAGGCTGTGTGGGCGAGAGTCACTAGAGCAGCAGGCTGTGTGGCGAGAGTCACTAGAGCAGCAGGCTGTGTGGGCGAGTCACTAGAGCAGCAAGCTGTGTGGGCGAGAGTCACTAGAGCAGCAGGCTGTGTGGGCGAGTCACTAGAGCAGCAGGCTGTGTGGACGAGTCACTAGAGCGGCAGGCTGTGTGGGCGAGTCACTAGAGCAGCAGGCTGTGTGGGCGAGAGTCACTAGAGCAGCAGGCTGTGTGGGCGAGAGTCACTAGAGCAGCAGGCTGTGTGGGCGAGAATCACTAGAGCAGC
>JACEEZ010019812.1:150000-165000 GCA_016584305.1 Chionoecetes opilio | reverse complement strand
TTGATTAATTAATTCTAGTTCTATAGTTAAACTTCTGTGTAAATTTAGTATATCCTTATCCGTTAATAGCAAGTTGGTATCATCAGCATATATAGTATATTTGAATTTGGAGCTAGCATTTGCAATATCATTTATGTAAACAAGAAAAAGTAATGGTCCTAGAATAGATCCTTGTGGTACTCCTGTGGTTATAGTTTTTGAAGAATAATAATTACCATTACAATACACTGACTGTGACCTTTTTGCTTAAATAGCTTTCAAAAAGTTGCAGTGGTACACCTCTAATGCCATTATGTTCAAGTTTATTCCGCAATATACGATGGTTTAAAGAGTCAAAGGCCTTTGATAAGTCGAGAAATAGCCCGACTACATGATGGTTTTTTTCCAAGTACTTGTAGACACTATTTGTGAATTGTATTATTCCTGACTCTGTTGAATGATGTGCCCGAAAACCATGTTGGTATTTAGAAAGTAATTGATTATTTTCTAAGTAATTAATCAAACGGGTTGCAATGACTTTTTCGAATATTTTGCTGAAAGCTGGTAGTATGGAAATGGGGCGATAATTGTTAATGTCATTATTACTGCCCGATTTGTATATTGGAATCAATTTGGCCTTTTTTAGTCTGTTGGGGAAAATTCCTGTTCTTAATGAGAGATTGATTATGGGAGTCAGTGGGGTTGACAATAAAGTTGATGTGTGTTTTAATATTCTTGGTGACACATCGTCAATTCCGGGTGTGCTAGTTTTAAGGGTTTGTAGATATCTTTCAGTTTCAGTGGGGCTTGAAGGAGGTAAATACATAGAATACGCAGGAGAATTGATTAAGTAATTAAGGTGATTTCCATCATGTATATTTTGGTTCTCATCTCTTTTTAGGAAGTGATCGTTAAATTTATTTTACATTTCAGGGCACAATGGTTTTAGTTCGATTTTTTGTTTCTTTGTTATGTTGGAATTTTTACCAAGTATAGAGTTAATAGATTTCCAGTGAGATTTTGCATTTCCTTGGTTGTCTTTTAATTGTTTTTTGTAATAGTTGTTTTTTGCTGTTCTTAGAATTGTTGTCAGCTTATTTCTATATTGCTTATACTGTTCCTTGAATGTTAAAGGCCATTTATGTGAAAGTCTCTCTAGTCTGTGTTTTTCTTTAATACTGTTTCTTAATGCTAATGTAATGTATGGGCTTCGTTCTTTTTTATTATTTACAAAAATTCTTCTTTCTGGAAAATGTTTTTGAAACAAACTGTCGAATTTAAGAAAAAATGCATTATATGCTTCATTAGGACAGTTTGACTGTAATACGTCAGCCCAATTCACCTGTGAGAAATCGGTACCAAAGTTATTTAATGCAGTCTGTGTTAAAATTCTTTTATCAATATATACTGGGTCACTTTGTCTTGGATAAAATAGCTTAAATTGGGAAACAACTGGATAATGATCACTGATGTCTGTTTGTATTATGTAATTATTAGAGTTTGATTCAATATGCGATGCCCAAATATTATCCATTAATGTGGCGGTTGTATCTGTAATTCTGGCAGGTCTTGTGATTAGTGGAAATAAAGAAAAGGAAATCATCAAATTAAAGAAATCAAATACATACCTATCGTTATGCTTTAACAAATACAAGTTAAAGTCCCCGAGAACATGAATACTAAAGTATTTTTTATCATTAGCTGTGGCAAGAATGTCATTCAAAGTGTTTAAAAAAATATTTACATTACCTCCAGGAGGCCTATACACACATATAAATAAATATTTTCTATAATTATCAGTACACTCAACACCTAAACATTCTAAGTAAGACTCGACAAGGCAAAATTAATTTGATATGGTAGAATGATGGTCTTCAGAAATATACATGGCTACACCTCCGCCGTATCTATTTCTACACATAGTAAACCTTTTGTATCCTGGTAATTGGTATAATTTGACAAGGTCAGGGTCAAGTCTAGTTCCAGTGAATCCTAGTATATCAAACTTCACACCTGTATTTGCTAAAACTAAGTCTACAAAAAGCTGTAAATTAGTGGGTACGGACCTAATGTTCATATTTAGTAATGTAATTATGTTACTGTCATTATGTGGATATAAAGTATCCAAAAATACATAATTTGACTTGGGGATATTGTGATATGTTGAAAGTAAACAGGACTGATTTACGTCTAACTTATTGTTGTACTTGTCTTTTAATAAATAAAAAGGGTCAAACGTGATGTTATTGTATGGGAAACGTGGACAATCAAAACTAAGAAGATTAATGAGATCATCGTCATCTATAGAAGTAAATGGCAATTCAAAGTAATCTAATTGTAGTGGCATTGTAAATACGTAACTAAAGTATACGTATTATGAGTGAATATAACTACCAGCCGCTGTCTTACTTCTTCTTACGGTCTCTCAGGTGAGGTTTGACACACACACACGTACGTGTGTGTGTGTGTGTGTGTGTGTGTGTGTGTGTGTGTGTGTGTGTGTGTGTGTGTGTGTTTTGTGTGTGTGTGTGGTGTGTGTGTGTGTGTGTGTGTGTGTGTGTGTGTGTGTGTGTGTGTGTGTGTGTGTGTGTGTGTGTGGGGTGTGTGTGTGGTGTGTGTGTGTGTGTGTGGTGTGTTGTGTGTGTGTGTGTGTGTGTGGTGTGTGTGTGTGTGTGTGTGGTGTGTGTGTGTGTGTGTGTGGTGTGTGTGTGTGTGTGTGTGTGTGTGTGTGTGGTGTGTGTGTGTGTGTGTGTGTGTGTGTGTGTGGGGTGTGTGTGTGTGTGTGTGTGTGTGTGTGTGTGTGTGGTGTGTGTGTGTGTGTGTGTGTGTGTGTGTGTGTGTGTGTGTGTGTGTGTGTGTGGTGTGTGTGTGTGTGTGTGTGTGTGTGCGTGTGCGCGCGCACCGCTTCCATGAGCTGTTGTTGGCCTTTTCATCTTCTTAGTATCAGCATCGCATTACAATGATACGCTTTGGATGATGACATACTTTATCACACAGACCCACGCACGGAAATAAGAAAAAAAATTATACGCTATAGTTGCGAACTCAATAGTGACACAAAACTGACATGAACATACGTACATATATGTATGCTTGAATGTAGGTGGGTATGCCTGGGCAGTGGGCACGCACACGGTAACAAGGGAGGAAGGGTGTGGCTGACCTGGCTCACGTGACCTCCGATACCCCAGCGGTGCAAGACGTGACCCGGCCTGCCCTTCCCCCTTGACCCCAGGAGCCGCGACGGACAGGACACAGGGCTCGGTGTTCCCTCGGCGTGTTCCTTGTGGTCGCCGCGACAATTAAAGTTAACCACGGTGACTCCACAGTTCCTCCAATTGAATATGTTCTCTACAGTGTGTTTGTTTTGATTTATGTGTACAAAGTATGTTTTTTTGTATTATCGTCTATCTATTCATCTACAATGCTACACGCATGTATATATTTATCCATCCATCTGTCTATCTATCTATCTATATATTTATACATCTTAAGGGAGAAATAAATAAAGACATACAAATATATTCAGATAGACAAAAAGACACATACACAAACATGCAAATAGATGTAAATAGTTAGATATGAAGAAATAGAATGAGATAGATAGATATATACTGTAGATCAAGAGAGAGAGAGAGAGAGAGGAGAGAGAGAGAGAGAGAGAGAGAGAGAGAGAGAGAGAGAGAGAGGAGAGAGAGAGAGAGAAGAGAGAGAGAGAGAGAGAGAGAGAGAGAGAGAGAGAGAGAGAGAGAGAGAGAGAGAGAGAGAGAGAGAGAGAGAGAGAGAGAGAGAGAGAGAGAGAGAGAGAGAGAGAGAGAGAGAGAGAGAGAGAGAGAGAGAGAGAGAGAGAGAGAGAGAGAGAGAGAGAGAGAGAGAGAGAGAGAGAGAGAGAGGAGAGAGAGAGAGAGAGAGAGAGAGAGAGAGACTTAAATATACAGATAGGTATGTATGTAAATGAATAAATAGACAGATAGATCGGCAGGCAGACATGATATGTTTATATATGGATTGAGTGGCAGGTCATACCAACCAAAGCAATACAGAGACGTCCCTCGAGGATGCCCCTGGGAACACTGTGATCCTCTGCCGTGTGTGTTATGTCCCGTTGGCGTCTGTATAGCTGAGGGAGGCCGCGGCTCCTCCAAGGTGGTGATAGGTGCGATGAGTGTTTTTGAGGGAAGACAGTTAACCGCTTGAGACCCAGAAAGTAATTTTCATTGTAATTTGGGAACCATTAAGGGATTTTCAGGGATTATAAGCAATATTTTATAGATATGACCTGTTTAGTATCATTGTCCACTAATAAATTTGGTATATTAAGTTACTTTTTTGTAATGAAATGGCTAACAACAGACCATTTTATATAGCAAAGGTAAGATCTGGGCGTGAAGGGGTTAAGGGTGGAAAGCATCTTCGAGTAATCTGTTGTAACTTTCTTAGGACGGAAGCTTAGCATTGGAGTAACGATTTGTGTTATGGTAACCCCCTGTGGCATATCATTCTTATAAGTAAACGGTACACTTTTACATTAATGTTATAGCTATTTCTTGATTTGTATTGTGATTAAGTCAGGTTTAAAAGATCAGCTATTTTTGTATACAAATTTTGTGACTGCTGTAGTGCATATATTGAGACAGTGAAAATAATCAATCGTTTGAAGCCAACAAAGGGTGAGCAGAATACATATTTCAGGTTGTAATTTTTTTTACGAGATGTTTCAGTTTTGCTATGAGATGCATCACAAGTTAATGGTAAATACTATATATCTTGTATAGTTTTGTATTTTTAGACAGGAGGTATTATAGACTGTTATACCTTTCTGAGTCACACTGACCAGCATTTACACACTCAGGATGGCTTAGAGTCCTCATCGAGGCTGCAACAGGGAAGCTAAACAAGACCCAACGACCCGCTTGGATGCCTGCAGGATCTACAGAAGACTGAAATCCTTATGATTGATGAAAATTGAAATGATGGAAGTAAATGGTACGACTGTTGCAAGGCTTAGTACTGTGTATCATACAAAGGCACAACACATGTATATAGGGACAGGAATGCTCATCCAAACAACAGAAGTACTAAGAAACCCGGTTTATTCTACGAGTAACATCATAAACCCTCTCAATGAAGAAACGACTCTGTATATGTACAAACAATTCATATATATCTACTCTTCTACTATACTTTCACAAACACAATATAACTCATCTATGTACACACTATGTTATGCAAGTGTCATGGGAAGCGCTTACATTATACGGCTATACATACCACAGCTCTGAAGTGTTATCACTTTTTGTCATTCCGTAAACTTATCGCCAAAACTTCGTTATCATTTTCCTTCTTTCTAATGGCGATGTGAACACAGTGTTGAAAATTACGTCCTCAGCGTGAGAACAAGAATAAAATAAAGAATTGTTTGATGAAATATTCTTATTGGGTCAATAGTGATAATATAAGTCGTGGTTGTTTGTCAGTACAGGAGTCAATAGCGACGGGTTTGTTGTGGAGTGACAACACTTGGGTACACGGTACGCCTATCTCATACACTTCTTACGCTCCTCATAGACTCTTATTGCTGTTATGCTGCTGCTGTTCCTGCTATTACTTATGCTGCTCCTGCTGCTGCCGCTACTGCTACTGTTGCTGCAATTTCAGATGCTTCTGGTTTTGCTGCTGCGATTCTTCACACGCGAGCTGACTAGAGTGTGAGGGAAGAACGGCGGGTGGTGACCTCGCTCAGCCGGTGCACTGTCGGGTCTCTGATGTCTTTCCTGCATGTGCCTTACCTTAAGAATTTCGAGTAAACATTTGAAAAGAAAATCTACAGCCTCACTTTCAGTAATCATTTAGGATTCACCTCCATGAAAACTTTCAGGTGTGATCTGCACCAAAATATTTGGGAACAAAATGAAATCCCCTTCCTAATAACCCGTAAAACACTGAGCATGAAGGCAGCGGTGCGAGACTATCTCAACACCACCTCTCTTGTGCCTCGGGCAGTCACGCACCTTGATAACACGTGCATAGGCTACAGCAAAATCCTACTAGTCTTCTTCCCTTTATATGAACTAAAGCATCATGAGAAAGTGCTACGTGCATACAAATCAGCGACGTGTATTATCTTGTGAGGACTGATGTTTGCACTGTCCATGTAATGACCTAGTGAATGAGATTATATCTGTTTATCAGTGGACTTCCTTCACTCGGTGCAAACACGTGTTGGGGCGACAGGAAGATCCTCACCTTACATTTATAATGATATATCTGGTGACCTGACTCATCTTGAATGTTTTACTAATGACGTGTTGCAGATTGTATTACTAGCACATGAAATGTGCTTCAAAACATCACAAATGTAACATCTATCTTAATTCATTAGCATAAAAAACACACTATTAGTGACGGTCTGAAGATCTCACATGGCGTCGTCCAGCACCCGTGACGAGGAGGGTCGTCACCACTCCCGCGAGGCGAGGAGGGGCGGGGCGGGACAGAAAGGGAGAGTTTTGCCCGCAACAACCGTGACGGTGCCCTTAGGGGCGTGACTCCACCACGCATTGTTACCCACTAACACCACCGGCCTATGAAGCACTTGACTCACCTAACTCAATAATGTAACTAGAAATTTCTTATCTGACATTTATCAAATACTAAATAAATAATGTAAATACAATAAATAATGTTAATACAAGACGCAACATTCAACATTTTCCACGAAGGAGTGAGTGCCTCGTGGAAGAAGCACTGAGGCACATTGATAAGTCACAGCGGAACCCACTGTGCTCCTTACAGCAGCACCTCCAATGTGTCCAGGAGGATAACTGTTCCAGGGCTGCGGAATGCATCCCGAGAGCCTGTCATTGTTGCACACCGGTCTGTGGGTACGTATCGAAGCATTTGAAATCCCAGGCGACACTATTTATAATATTTCTGTAATTATTCACACTGATAACACAAAACTTAAACATAATTATTTGCACTACATTTGTTCCGGTGTAATGTTTGTTTTTGGAGATTTGCTCCCACAACAACACGAGGAAATGTATCAGGTAGAGTTTGACTTGTACAAACAAGTAATATCACATAAGATCCACAAGATGATGCAGCAGCCACAGCAGCAGCAGCCACGGCCCCTGACGTGACAGCCTGACAACCGTTCACTTTGGGTCGGTGCTGGGGAGTCCAGCATGAACAGCACGTGAGTCTCAGTAATCAAGACACCAGAGGAGGTTGTTGTCCGTCTAGCCAGGGGCGGGGTTGAGGATCCGTCCCCATCAGAAGGGCGACGGCCTCCGTCTCAGACATGGGTGACAGAGACGAGAGGGAATCCATGTTGTCCTGTAGGACCTGGGCCTCGGGGACAGTGCACAGAAAAGAGACGAAGTCTGTCTGAGAAGTAGTGAGCCCCAGGATCTGCTGGGCCCGGCCGGGGCTGCAAGGGTGGCCCGGTTGGGGGTCTGGCATGGGGGTGGCTTCCCCAAGAATACTAGAGAGGACCCAGGAGCGAGTGTCCTCTGGTGCGTTGCCGTCCAGAATGTCCTGCAGGGACCTGATGTAGGCGGAGGCAAGTTGCAAAGTGGTGATCTTGGTCATGTCGGTAGCGGCGCGGCGGCTACACACCCAAGAAGGCAACACGCCCCGCAGACTTTCGAAGGCAGTGTTAACTTGCCGCATGCGGCACCTCTCCCGTGCGTTAGCTGTCTTTCTGCGATAGCGGGACAGAGGCGGTGGCCGGGCCTTGTGTCGTAGAGTGTCCTGGAGGCTCCACTCGCTGTCACAGCGGCGGCGGGGGTGCAGCGCGCGAGGTCGCAGCTGGTACTTGACGTTTGATGGCTTATTGTTGGGACTGACATTTTGATTCCTGTCATCGTTGTTATTATTGGTGTCCACTTCATCTCCCGCACCCGCCGTGTCGCTGCTGCTCTCTCCCGCCGCTTCCCCTACACTTTTTTCCTCCTCTTCTCTCCCGAGTTTTTCCATTCTGGCCATTGTATCACTGAATGATGCAGTCTGTCAAACACTGGGCCAGCGAGTTATAGCTTAGCGACTTATAACAAGTGTGGCACAACGAACTGTCTGGTATCAAGAGAATCTGAAAGATGGAAAAGTCAGGTGTTAACGATGAGGCGGTGATTTATGAGCCACGTAAACTGACACTAATTCTTAAGTCCAGTTCAGGATGAAAACCTCAAAAAGTTTTTAAATTAACCAGTTGAATATCATTAAAACGTCACAATAATAGCTCACTCCGCTAAAACGGGATTTGCAGAACCTCAATGGTAAAGTCGACTCACTTATTTCTTATGCGAGTTCAAGTGGCGTGTGAGAGGAGAGACACGCGTGAGGAGCAACAAACACATCTCGCCCTGGAGAAGGACTCCTGCCCACTGAGCCCCGCGCAGGGCCGCGCTGCCGCTGCCCTCCCACCCAGGCAGCAGCCCTGCCCGACACTTGCTCCACGCAGCCACACAAGGCGCACAATTCATTATTATTTTCCTAGCTTTATTTTCTTTTCCTTTCCTAAGTATTTACTACTATTTTGTTATTCAAGTGGAGACGAATACATTTATACGAACAGACTAACCAAGAATGGAACTGTAACAGGGATAATCGCCTCGGCATTCACAGATTTGACCTGGAAACGCAAGAGGTCACCCCAGCCACCCTCGACTCTCCACGGATGAAAGTTCCTCCACATGTAAAACAACTGACCAAGAATCGGGGTTCCTTTCGTCCATTCTTGATAAACTCATGCAGGAGCAAGTAAACACAGACACCTGGATAGTGGCGCCTATGATATACTAACGAAGCGGCACCATGAGTGGGTTAGAGGTACCGCCAGTATCATGTTTCATTCAGAAGCGCGGCGACACTAGCGGGATCCGAGACCTGGCAAATCGTGTACTTGATCGATTAAAACGGTGAAAAATATATTCCTTGAATGTTTTAACGTCTTTCAGGGTGTTCCTAGGAGCCAAAACATAGTTAACACATTTTTCCTCCTTTTCCGTGCTGTTTTATATCCACAGATGGTATACCGTAGCGGCCAGTCATCTGCCCCTTCACCGCGGCCTGCCTGCCCTTCCCCACCCCAGCGGCGCCTGGCCTGCACCGCAGCACCGGGGAGGCACGCACTGGCTGCATGCAGGTCCTTGTTGAGGTGCTGTTTCAGACACACTCGTCTATTAGCTTAGTTACCCGGCGATTCTGTGAAATGCAAATAAGAGCGGAATGAAGAGAATCACGTTTATAGTTTTGCTCATTAGACAGTTCCCATCTATTTAATATTATTTTGATTTTAAGATGTAAAAGTGGTGTTTTGATTCTCTAAAAAGGAAGAGAGATAGAAAAACATAATTTCTTGTTGTCTAACGTGTGACATGATGAGTCTGGTCTTCTTAAGCCATGAATGAGGTTGAATCCACAGTTCCTTTCCTCGTCATTCACCAGCCCTCCGCCTCTCCTTGTCCTCCGCTACCTCAGCACCTACAACACTCCGAATTTCATAACCGTTCAGCTGCCTAAAGGCTTCTTCGTTGCCTCGCTAAGAGGAAGGAAAGGGCCACATCTAAAAGTGAAACGTAATTACCTGCAACCGACAAGTGCATCTCACACAACACCCAGTCGTTGAAGCATTCCACTTGAGCGTGAGAAAGTTCTTCCCTCTAAAACAAAATAAACCTTTGCTCCTCTCCAGGAAGCATTTCTTACCCACTTTATTTCAATATGTTTTTTACCACTCCCATAAAAAATCTTCCTCTAGTACCACCACCACCACCACACCCTCCACTTGTTGCCCAGGAGAGAGTTTGGTGTGTGTGTGTGGGTGTTGTGTGTGTGGTGTGTGTGGTGTGTGTGTGTGTGTGTGTGTGTGTGTGTGGTGTGGTGTGGTGTGTGTGTGTGTGTGTGTGTGTGTGTGTGTGGTGTGTGTGTGGTGTGTGTGTGTGGGGTGTGTGTTGTGTGTGTGTGTGGGGGAAACGAGAGAGGAAGAGAGAGAGAGAAGAGAGAGAGGAAGAGGAGAGAGAAGAGAGAGAAGAGAGAGAGAAGAGACCAGACGAGAGGAGAGATGAGAGAGGAGAGAGAGAGAGAGAGAGACGAAGAGAGAAACGGAGAGAGAAGAGAGAGAGATGAGAGGGGGAGAAGAGAGAGAGGAGAGAGAGAGAGAAAAGAGAGAAGAGAAAGGGGGAGAGAGAGGAAGGAGAGAGAGAGGAGAGAGAGAGAGAGAGAGAGAGAGAGAAAAGAGAGAGAGAGAGAGAGAGAGAGAGAGAATATAATACACCATTCTCTCTCCCATTCCCACCAATTACAGTCAAAAACACACTTAACCCGTTGTGAGGGGATACACTGAAGTCCTATAGAATGACAAGAGACACTGACCACCCTCTCGCCCCTCCACAGTGTGAAAACCCTTCGCTCCTCCATAGGATCCTTCTCTTTTCTCCTTTGCCTCGCGTTCTATATATCACCCTCCTCCTCCCTCCCCTACACGGCACTTGCACGCCCCTCTCTTCTCGCGGCTACAAGTTGTTGAGGAGATGGAGAAGAAAGGTACACCTGTGAGGCCGCGGGATGAATGGACCAACAACCACTGCCCGTATATGGCTGTTGCGATGGTTCAGATTCTCTCTATCGCCGCCCGCCACCCGCCTTGTGAAGGACGGCCAACTCACTGGGTTTCTCGCTTCTTCTAATAGCCTTATTGTTTTGTTTTTTCTCTCTCCTCTCTCTCTCTCTCTCCTCTCTCTCTCTCTCTCTCTCTCTCTCTCTCTCTCTCTCTCTCTCTCTCTCTCTCTCTCTCTCTGATGTGCAAGAGTGCATAGCTTCCCTCTTCAGAGCTGTCCACTTTTGCTTTCAGCCATACTGTCTTGCATCACATTTGTAAACAGTGGCAATCTGGGTCGGTAAAAGGAGAGGAAGGAAGAGCCCTTTAAATCTCTCTCTCTCTCTCTCTCTCTTTTCTCTCTCTCTCTCTCTCCCCTCCTCTCTCTCTCTCTCTCTCTTCTCTCTTCTCTCTCTCTCTCTCTCTCTCTCTCTCTCTCCTCTCCTCTCCTCTCTCTTCTCTCTCTCTCTCCTTTTCTCTCTATTTGAACAAGGCATCAAAAATATTACAGATAATAATTCAACACTCTTAACTCTTTCAACTATTTACTTGGTGTCATCGTTCCGTCGTTTCATTGTTTATGTTCTCACTGGAAAGCGCCCGACGGGGAGGCCTTTTCCCGTGTCAAAGTATACCATTAATCATAAGACTAATACGAAGACAGACAGCGGACGCCTCGGTGAGTTGAAGGAGTATGTTTGAGATTCCCTCGTGAAGGAAACCTAGTAGGATCTCTCTCTCTCTCTCCTCCTTTTCTCTCTCTCTCTCTCTCTCTCTCTCTCTCTTCTCTCTCTCTCTCTCCTCTCTCTCTTTTCTCTTCTCTCTCTCTCCTCTCTCATGTAATACTTGGGCTTCAAAGGCTATGTAATTTGAACTATATTTTTCTCCTTAACCTCGAATAATAATTATAATTGATGACAGTTGATACGCCTGTCCGTCTGTCTACATCCCTATCTCCCTGTTACTGTCTGTCCGCCTGTCTATTTCCAAGTCTTTCTCCGTTTGTCTGGATATCTACCTGTCTTTATCTCTTATGTCTATCTCTGTCTGTCTTTCTGTTTGCATATCTCTCTCTCTCTCTCCTCTCTCTCTCTCTCTCTCTCTCTCTCTCTCTCTCTCTCTCTCTCCTCTCTCTCTCTCTGTACATAATCTTTATTAATAAAAGCGAAGTGTGTGTGTTTGTGTGTGTGTGTGTTTGTGTGTGTGTGTGTGGTATAGGTTCCGCCCCCGTGGCGGAATCCCTATCTATACCACATTTTTGGAACCAGGTTGACCAGGGGAAGGTTTTAAGCTCACTTATGAGATGATCCGACCACTTTTTTTTTTTTTTTAGCAGCCTATTAGCGATAATTGTGAAAAAAAAATGGGTTGCGAGAATTGAGGAAGCCTTCATGTAGGGTGATGGGTAATGGGTGAGTGAATGGGTGGGGTGATGGGTAATGGGTGTGGGGTGATGGGTGAGTGAATGGGTGGGGGGTGATGGGTGAGGGAATAGGTGGGGGGTGATATGTAATGGGTGAGTGAATGGGTGTGTGGTGATGGGTAATGGGTGAATGAATGGGTGGGGGGTGATGGGTAATGGGTGAGTGAATGGGTGGGGGATGATGGGTAATGGGTGAGTGAATGGGTTGGGGGTGATGTGAATGGGTTGGCGTTAATACATACGATGGGTAATGGGTGAGTGAATGGGTGTGTGGTGATGGGTAATGGGTGAGTGAATGGGTGGGGGGTGATGGGTAATGGGTGAGTGAATGGGTGGGGGGAATACATACATTTCTACATCCATGATTTCAGGAAAGTTAGAAGGAGCTATCTGGAGAGTCTGTGTTTGGTGGGCCTTCGGCCCATCAAACACAGGTGGTGGGCCGAAGGCCCACCAATAGCCCTCCGCAGGAGCTAGCCAAAAAGTCCGCCCGGAGGGCGGCTTTGCGGCTAGTTCACAATAAACGTTTTGATCTGATCTCTCTCTCTCTTTAACTTAATTTTTTTGTTTCAGAAAATAGACGTCCATAAGCTCCATTAACGTTCAAGCAATTAAGACATTTATGTGGCAAGAAGAAAGTCGGAGAGACTGACGCACACACACAAAGGCGCCGTCTGGCGGATAACGGAGACTTGCCTGCAAAGAGAAAACCATTGACGGGCTCTGGATGCTTCACGGACAAACTCTTCCATTAAGCCAAATTGCTAACCGTAAAAGGTTCTGAAGTATTGTAAATGAAGACATGACGAACCCTCTTCCCACGTAAAACAAAAAAGAAAAGAAGAAAAAATATAAGACTCCGCGGAAAAGCAGACATGAAATTACCTCCTGAACGCCCGTGATGGATTCCTGGCGGCGGGGATTAATTCACATTTTTGTTTGTAAACATGAATACTGTAATGGCTTGTTCGTATTCCCCCCCCCCCCCCCCCCCCCACGAGGAAAATCATCTTCCTAACGACAAACAAAAATATGTTTCATGAAAACGTTAAGATAAAATGCACAAAGAACGAAAGACAGAGATGTAAAAGAAGAAGAAAAAATTTCATTTAGCTCAGCGGCCAAAGTAAAGTGCCACAGAAAGTCTCAAAAGGAGAGGAATGTTTCGCGTCATCTCTGTTTGACTGGATTTGGTCAGCGGCGCGAGGGAGAAAAGCTGTCCCCCGCGCCGCCATCAACAGAATAACACCATCGCCGCCGCGCCGTCTCACGATAAACATTTGTTGGGGGTTCAACCGAGGCCACCTCTCATCTCGGTGGCCTCGGTTCAACTGCCTCGTGGGCCGCCAGAGTAAACCGCTGCCTGCCGCAGGAAACAGCTGCCACAGATCCGCTGATTCTTGGTCCATTAAAGAACTTTAATAGACCAAGCGCTGACTGATGTGCGGGCAGCTGGGATGCGAAGTGATGTCTCGCGTGTGAGGGAGACGAAGTTTACAGGAGAGTTGAATGCTTGCCATAAAGCACCTTGGTATATAGCTGATTCCTAACGCGGGAAAATAAAAAAACTTGTCTACTAACCTGCGAGAATATGAGGAATGCCGCACACTTAAGTGCATAAAACCTAATTTAATTTCACAACATCTGTAATTGGTGGACAGGGAATTATCAAAGACAGGTGTTGCGTGCAGCATTGAGGCGAAACCAGTGATGGAAAGCTATGCAGAGCGAAAATGGTGATGCTATCGTCAGAAACTTTTGCCTTACGTAGGACGAAGACGAAGAGAGGTGTTCCCAAAGTCACGATGAAGGTGGAACAAAGAACCATTGGCTGACGCACGATACGCCGAGCACTGCCACGGGCGTATATACATTGATTTATACGACAACAGCAATGGCAGGTGTATGATGATAAACGACAAAGTGGCGCTGGTGATGAATGGCGGGGAACAGGAGGCCTGCCATGGGGCACAACACAATACTGCCTCGTGTCACATAATGGTACACGACGCTGCCCCTTGAGATACAATGACAGTCAACCCGTAAATGCACGTAGAAAAGCCGCGATGCAGGGCCTTATATATATAGTGGCCGAAAAGGCCGGTGAATTACTGGTTTTGAGGAAACACTGACAATAACAATGAAATGTCTTAACATATGTTTGGATGAGTAGAAAACATCCACTTATAAAGAATGTCAACACATGACAACCAAAAGTTAATAAAAATATCTTTTAATAGAGTAAATGTATCAAATTATTTATACATTTCCTATTCTTCACAGCGCCGCAGTGATTGCAGGACGCACCTGTTACCTGCATGAAGCTCGGGTCAATATTTGTTTAAATTCCCGAAGGTTGTAAATGCTCTGAGAGGGGAGGATCCTTGGCTTGTCGAACCTACTCCCCGCCGCACACCACTCTCCCAGACAGGAGCCCCAAGCCCGCAGCCCGGAGCAACCAATCGGGCAGGAGTTATGCCTCCCGTATTATGCGCCCCACACACTGTTATTTGCACACACAACACAGGGAGGGCGGAGGCAATATTCTCTCATCCATCTTAACTTTTCATAAACAATACCATGACCCAAAAAACCTTAACCTGGGAAAAAAACTTTTAACTTAAAAACCTGGGACGCTATTTTCCCCGACACAGCCATGGGATGGTGGGAGGCACCAATACCCATGGCCTGTGTGTGTGTGTGTGTGTGTGTGTGTGTGTGTGTGTGTGTGTGTGTGTGTGTGTGTGTGTGTGTGTGTGTGTGTGTGTGTGTGTGTGTGTTGTGTGTGTGGTGTGTGTGTGTGTGTGTGTGTGTGTGTGTTGTGTGTGTGTGTGTGTGTGTGTGTGTGTGTGTAATGTATATATATAAAAAAAATATATATATATACTATATATATAATATATATATATATATATATATATATATAATATATATATATATATATATATATATATATATATATATTATTATATATATATACCGCAAAGCCGCCCTC
>JACEEZ010019812.1:130000-145000 GCA_016584305.1 Chionoecetes opilio | reverse complement strand
GACTAAAGCCACTTATTTCAACATAAAAACTAACACTCCCCGCATCCTCTACCATAACTCAATCCTACTCCATCCTGTCCCCATATCCATCACCAAAACCACCACAATCTTGGAGCTCAATATTGATAACAACTTTAGATTCAACCAACACATAAAAACAAAACAGGCAATAGCAAAAAAGGCTCTCCTCTCTATACCGCTTCCGCTCAGCCTCCCTGAAAACTAAAAAACACCTCTACAACGCATTTATTCTTCCTCTCCTTACTTACTGACCTATGGCTCTTAAACTCTCTGCATTATCAAACACCAAGCTCCTTCAGAGAATACAGAATAGCGCTTTAAGATGGATACACGACACTAAATGGTATGAATTTACTACATCAGAATCCCTCCATGTCGCAACTAATCGCCCTCCCCTTAATATCGTATGGCACAATAAAACAATTAAACAAATTTAAAAATATCCTCTTATTCGCCCCCAGTTCAAGGATAAACTTACCCGTCTCAGCTGCCATCGTACCAACCCCCTTACTCTATCTCTCCTTGACCAAGACATACATATCCTTCCTGAAGCTATCCTTACATAAATTAAATCCTTCTCCCTCGCCATTTTATTTACTGAATTTCGGTCTAATTTCCTATCCTACTGAGGAACACCACACAACACTATTCGGCCAATCAGAGAGCAGCATCCCAACCTTGTCCCATGCCTTCATCCCGTGCCTCACAAAACTCTCTCAACTCAAACAGCCAATCAGAGCGCACTAAACCTGGCACATATTTTTCCTTGATCCGCCAACAACACAATTACACGTCTTCTTCCTAAATACAAAAGATCTTCTCAGCTTCACATAAACAAACACCAAAATGCCTCCTTTCTCTTACCATCACACCTCCTAAGATCACCCTCATAACACCACATAACGATGCAGCCTTCTACTTGTCACACCAGCCCAAGTCATGTTTCTGCCCCATGTCCTCGCCCTCACTGCACACAGAGTGAAGCCTCTGTGTCTTTCTCTAATACTAATATTATCTTCTCTTCCCCCCCCCCCCTATTACTTACCCCCTATCCCATCTTCCACTCTATATCTTTTCTATATTATTCTGTTCTGTTCTGTTCTGAACAGAGCAATCTTCACTACAAAAGGGTGACAAAATCAGAAATCCCTCTGTAGTGAAGATTGCTCTGTCCAGTGGTCACGCCGCTGTTCAGTAGTGAAGATATTGTGATTGGTAGTGATGATACGAGGAATGCCCCAATCAGCTGCCCCGTAGAATAGAAGGGGAGGTAGGGGGCGTGGCTTCCTTACTGCATTTTGACCTTAATACAAAAAATAAGACTATAACTACATGTTATCTTTATTCTAGCGCCCACAAGAGGACACGCTGCATTGTGGAACGAGGGACAGGGCAATTAAAACGGCGTTTCCACGTCCTACACAGTGAAATCAGAGTTACCCCCCTCTAAAGGTCTGCAAGATCATTCATGTATGCGGCATGCTCCACAACATATGTAAAGATAGAAATATCAACATTCCTGTAGATGAGGAGTATGGTCTTGTTGGGGAAGCTGAGGATGATGTGGCAAGACGTGCAGTAGTGCGAGCACGCCGAGCAGTGCCACTCCCTCAGGCTGTACGTCGCAATGCTGATCGCTTGTATCGAGATGAATTCAGCTACTTGCATTTCAGGTACGTTGCTACACAATAAGTTCATGGAATAGTCTACCAATATACACAGCCAATGGAAAGTGTCCCAAAAGTATTGATGGAGGTACCTTAATCCTTTGATAATGACTACCATAAAATGCAAAGAGAGGGTGTTTAATCAACCTTGAAATTAATGTTAAATGATGGTTTTCATTAACTTAAATCACGGAAATTCAAAACACTAAGCACCATTCCTCAACAGCATTTTTTTTTTTTTGCAGCAATGAAGTCTGAAACATCCTCCTCTTCAGGCAAGCAACAGTGCATATACAGGTATTGCTTCACAACTTCCTCTATTTTTATTTTCTCCAGTATATCATACCTTAGAGCTAACTATATAATCTAACCATTGAGGTATGGGGTGTTAGGGAATAATGAAGTATCTGAAGACTTATCATTTATTTCCTTATTGAAACTAAACAAGTTGTCTGTTATGAGAAGACTTAAGAAATGGGTTCTGCCATCTTTGTGGAGTAATAAAAGGTAAAGATGGGGGCATACGCTATGCTGCGCGTGGCCTTCGGTGCTCATCTCCGTAGCATTAGCCCTTTGAGCCTGTGGTGGGTGGGTGAGGACCCGTTCCTACTCTACCCAATAATTCCTACCCAAAAACTTAATAAAATATAAAAGAAAAATAAAGGCTACGAAGGCTATGCACGGTGTGTCCGCCTGTAATGACACCAACAAAGCCATATGGCAAAGGCAAGGGGAAATAGACATCATTGGTGCTATGTGCCCATGTACACTAACACTGGCAGGTCAACACCAGGGAAGATATTCATCATAATTCCCAAAGATTATAAGATAAGGAAGCAATGGTGGCTGGCTAAGCCGATTGTGTTGTGGTTGACGTATACACTCGGGCCCGCTCGGTTTCCAAGCCTGTGTAACACCATTGCTACCTTATCTTATAATCTTTGGGAATTATGATGAATATCTTCCCTGGTGTTGACCTGCCAGTGTTAGTGCACATTGGCACATAGCACCAATGATGTCTATTTCCCCTTGCCTTTGACATATGGCTTTGCTGGTGTCATTACAGGTAAACACACCGTACACAGCCTTCGTAGCCTCCCGCACCTGTACGACTCGTGACAGCACGACCATGTCTTAGCTTTTTGCAGTCACGTGACATTTAGGCAACTTTAAACCTTATTTGTATATATTCCTTGCCTTTTTTCTTTGAAATGATGTGTAGAATGATTTTTAACAGTTTAGGAAAAAATGTGTGAGGCAACTTGTCCATTATTGCACATGAAAAAAAAAAAAATTGAAATACAGTCGGCGCATCTCGACGTGATCGTGGTGGGTCGCGTGTGGCCAACTTGGGTGACTAATTTTTAGTCACTGTCCGCTACATATAAGCCGCGCGTGAAATAATGACTATATGTCATTTTTCTCAAGTTCTTGGCCGCTGCTTTGATTGACAATAATGGTCAGTTTTAATTACGCTTGACTGAGGGGGACTTGTGCCTTCTCATCAAGTACCACCACCCTTACCCCCTCTGCGGCTGTGAGCAACACTTACAAATCTGCACTTGCAAATCTTCCGCCATGTCCAAGGCTTACACAAGTAAAGATAATATAACGGGAGTGATTGAGTTTTATAAGTACTCTGGAAATAAGGCACCAGTTGGAACTTCCAACTGGTGCCTTATGTGAGGCAAAGTCCTAGCACTATCTTGGGATGCCATCCCCCCCCTGTGTTTGTGGTGCAGTATCTCGCGCTCCACATATGCCTTAAGCATAGACACAAGGCGGCGAACTGTAACTAGGTATACGTCAGTTTGCTCACTTATTTCCATAGTACTTATAAAACTCAATCACTCTGCGGATTGCCGCGCGGATGGGTGTCTAGAGGCATGTCTTCACACGAGCGGATTTTTCCAGCGCGGTTCGTCTGCAGCAGTGCACAGAATACTTGTCAGTTTATCGGTGTTTGTTCGAGATGGAAGACTTAAAGAAGAGAGTGATCTCTGTGTATATAATGATTAGGGTGTTAAAAAAGAAGCGACTACGTAAATGGTGAACCCACCTAATAAACAGCTCTAGGCTCCTTCCAGGTGCATTCTACACATTATATTCTGACCTGAAAGCCGATAAAGAAAAGTTTTTCAATTATTGCCACGACTGCCGCTCGGGGAAAAACCTCCCGTCTGAAGGGCTCCATAGACTTCTAGAGTATTCTAAACCGCCTGGTGCCGCGCGAGCTGGCAGTGCACGCGGCCGGTAAATCATTGCCGCGCGGGAATTAAGCCGCGCGGCCAGTGTGTGAAGGGCCCTCATTGAACTTCATTGATTTCTAAACCGCGCGGGAAAACCGCGCGGGAAAAAACCTCTCGTGTGAAGGCGGTCTTAAAGTCAACAGGCGTGAGGGAGCCGCCATTAGCCTCAGGAGCCGCGCGGCGACTCAATATTGTCCCAGCGGCGGATTGTTTGCCGCGGGACTATCGTGACCAGCGGAGTGGCGCCTGACGGGATCTGGGCGGCTGTGTTGATCCGCGGGAGGCAGCGAGGCACTGCTGAGGTGATCCCAAGGGCGATGGTGCGTAGCTAAGCCAAGCACGGGACACACACACACACACACACACACACACACACACACACACACACACACACACACACACACACACACACAAATAATGGGAGGTAATAATGATATAGCTTAGACTTAAGAGGTTTAACATATTGAGAAAGAAAGTTGGCTACAGATTTGAGGATTTTTACAGCTTTGCTTTTACGAGACTGACATTTTCCGGGGTCGATTTTCCTACATTTTGACATAATCCTATTTACATCTTTACGCATAGATTGATTTAGTAAGGAGGAAAATTATGAATAAACCTTGTAACGTGCAATGCCGTAAGAAGAAAAGTCTTACTACTGACAACAGGGCTAAAGATAGACGATGCTAACGGTGCTTACCGTGCTGGTGATAGAGGTTACAGTGCTGGTAATGAATAATGCTTATAGTACTGGCGATGGGTAGTGGTGGGGAGAGATAGTGCTTGCAGTGCTGCCGATTGATGGTGCATGCAGTGCTGCCGATTGATGGTGCATGCAGTGCTGCCGATTGATGGTGCATGCAGTGCTGCCGATTGATGGCATGCATCTGCCGATTGATGGTGAAATGAATGCTGCGATTGATGGTGCATGCA
Source organism: Chionoecetes opilio (assembly GCA_016584305.1). Taxonomy (NCBI): domain Eukaryota; kingdom Metazoa; phylum Arthropoda; class Malacostraca; order Decapoda; family Majidae; genus Chionoecetes; species Chionoecetes opilio. The sequence continues at coordinate 140,130 of JACEEZ010019812.1, read as the reverse complement.
GTGCGGCCGATTGAGGTTGCATGCAGTGCTGCGATTGATGGTGCATGAGTGCTGCCGATTGTGGGCATGCAGTGCGCGATTGATGGTGCATGCAGTGCTTGCCGATGATGTGCATGAAGTGCTGTCCGATGATGGTGATCAGTGCTGCCGATTATGGTGCATGCAGTGCTGCCGATGATGGGCATGAAGTGCTCGATTGATGTGCATGCAGTGCTCCGATTGATGGTGCATGCAGTGCTGCCGATTGAGGTGCTAAAGTGCTGCCGATTGATAGGTGTCAGCAGTGCTGCGATTGATGGTGCATTGCAGTCCTGCCGATTGATGGTTGCAGTGGTGGCGATGATGGGCATGCAGTGCTGCGTATTGCATGAGTGCTGCCGATTGATGGTGCATGCAGTGCTGCCGATTGATGGTGCATGAAGTGCTGCCGATTGATGGTGCATGCAGTGCTGCCGATTGATGGTGCATGCAGTCCTGCCGATTGATGGTGCATGCAGTGCTGCCGATTGATGGTGCATGCAGTGCTGCCGATTGATGGTGCATGCAGTGCTGCCGATTGATGGTGCATGCAGTGCTGCCGATTGATGGTGCATGCAGTGCTGCCGATTGATGGTGCATGCAGTGCTGCCGATTGACGGTGCCTGCAGTGCTGGATGGGATTTGAAGAGGTGGCGATCAGCGGGGCTTGTGTGATAAGGTTATGGATGCGTCAGGCCGTCTGGCTGTCGCCTGTCTCCCGTGATGAAGCTGCATAATAGGCCCATTAAGGATCATTAACAGAGAGATTACCGTTATCATATGCATCATAATCTCACTTCTTTGCTGCTCATGCTATCATTACTACTACTATCAGCATTATTCTTACTATTACTCTCATTATTATGCGAAAGACTTCAATGTTTTGTAAAATATTTGATCAACATACAGAAGTTTTGACAATATTTAAATATTTTTTCTTTGAGGTGTGTGTGTGTGTGTGTGTGTGTGTGTGTGTGTGTTGTGTGTGTGTGTGTGTGTGTGTGTGTGTGTGGTGGTGTGTGTGTGGTGTGTGTGTGGTGTGTGTGTGTGTGTGTGTGTGTGTGTGTGTGTGTGTGTGTGTGTGTGTGTGTGTGTGTGTGTGTGTGTGTGTGTGTGTGTGTGTGTGTGTGTGTGTGTGTGTGTGTGTGTGTGTGTGTGTGTGTGTGTTCACAAGAGCATGATCAAATACCAGATGGAGAGAACCCACAGTGGACCTACATCCGTTCAGAGCGCGCCACACACACACCACACACACACACACACAACACATCAGCAGGGTGAACTTGATGGACTAACAACGCCATGCTCACGTCAAGCAAGAAATTATTGCCCACAGCCAATACTTACCACATGAGGCGAGCAAGGGAAAGCCCAACCATTTATCTTGGCCTGGGGGGGGGGGAGAGAGAGAGAGAGAGAGAGAGAGAGAGAGAGAGAGAGAGAGAGAGAGAGAGAGAGAGAGAGAGAGAGAGAGAGAGAGAGAGAGAGAGAGAGGAGAGAGAGGAAGAGAGAGAGAGAGAGAGAGAGAGAGAGAGAGAGAGAGAGAGAGAGAGAGGAGAGAGGAGAGAGGAGAGCGGAGAGAGAGAGAGGAGACGAGAGAGAGAGAGAGAGGAGGAGAGAGAGAGAGAGAGAGAGAGAGAGAGAGAGAGGAGAGAGAGAGAGAGAGAGAGAGAGAGAGAGAGAGAGAGAGAGAGAGAGAGAGAGAGAGAGAGAGAGGAGAGAGAGAGAGACGAGAGAGAGAGAGAGAGAGAGAGAGAGAGAGAGAGAGAGAGATACTATCCCTCACCAGGGCCTCTCTGGAGAGTCTCGCAGTTAACAATAAGGAAGTAGAACATCAGCTGCGGCAAATAGATCCCAAGAAGGCGCTAGGACCCGACAACATCAGCCCTCACCTACTAAAGGGATGTGCTGACCAGCTCGCTCCACCACTCACCATCATCTTCAACAACATCCTTTCCTCGTGCAAGTGGCCCACGCAATGGAAAGAGGCAAGAGTGGTGGCCATCCACAAAAAAAACAGGAAACGGGACCCAAAGAACTCCCGCCCAATTTCCCTTCTCACTACTGTTGGGAAAATCCTGGAGTCCCTCATCACCGCCAAGATCAACACCTTCTTGGACGCCCACCATCTCCTCAACTCCAAGCAGTTTGGTTTCAGGCAGGGAAGGTCAGCTGCAGACCTGCTCCTCCTTCAGTCTGCTTCCTAGAACCACTCGCTGGATAGAGGAATGGACACCTTTGTCGTGGCTTTGGACATCGCCGGAGCCTTTGACAGGGTGTGGCACCGAGGTCTCGCTGCCAAGCTGAGGAGCCTGGGAGTGCGCGGCGCCCTACTGCAGCTCATCCAGGACTACCTCCAAGACAGGACCTTACGGGTGGTGATCAACGGCCACACTTCCCGCCAGCAACCCATCCACGCCAGCGTCCCGCAGGGCAGCGTACTCGGGCCTCTTCTGTGGAATGTCTATTTCAATGACATTCTCCAGCTCATTCCTGAGGCCCAGGCCTACGCTGATGACTGCACCCTTGCCTTCCCCTGCGACAGACGTGACTGGCAGGACACGGTGTGCCGCATCAACCTGGCATTGGACAACATCGTCACCTGGAGTAGTCGATGGCAGGTCAGCCTGGCCCCTGACAAAACCCAGGCTCTGCTTATCTCCCGCAGGCAAGACATCACTAACCTGCCTGCACCGGACATACGGCTTGAGGGCAGATCACTCCCCCTTCAGAGATCCATCTCCATCCTTGGGGTGGAGTTTGACGCGGGACTGACCTTCACCAGTCATGCCAGGAGAGTAGCTAAAACTCGGCCTGGAGACTCAGCTGTGTCCGGCGCATCTCCCACCTTCTAGATGCCAAGGGGGTTGAGGTTCTGTACAAGGCTCAGGTACGTCCCCTAATGGAATACTCCCCCCTAGCATGGTCTTCCTGCCCGCCCTCTTACTTGGCCACACTAGACCGCGTCCAGAGAAGAGCCCAGCGACTGGTTAGCAATAAACGTCCCCACCACGCGCCTGACTCCTTCCAACCCCTCCAGAAGCGCAGGGATGTGGCAGGTTTATGTGTCATGCACAAGGCACTAAATCTCCACACGCCCCACCTGGCAGCCATCAAGCTCCCCAGGCCCCCGCCGCCCCTTCACTCCACCCGTGTCGCCCCACACAGACAGGAGCAAGTGACTGTGCCCTTCTCCAGGACAGAGCACCACCTACGTTCCTTCTTACCCCGCTACGGCTGTCTGTGGAACCAGTTAGTTCACCAAACTGACCTCCACCACCACGCCTCGCTACAAGACTTTAAGCGGGGGGTGAACAGCTGGTTGATGGCCTAATTTATTTTTAAATATAAAATTCTTTTTTTATATTAGATGTAGCTATAGATAGCTCTAGTGTAAAACCTAGAGCTTTAGCTATAATAACACCAAATGTACTAACAGTTTAAATAAAAAAAAATAAAAAAAAGAGAGAGAGAGAGAGAGAGAGAGAGAGAGAGAGAGAGAGAGAGAGAGAGAGAGAGAGAGAGAGAGAGAGAGAGAGGAGAGAGAGAGAGGAGAGAGAGAGAGAGAGAGAGAGAGAGAGAGAGAGAGCGAGAGAAGAGAGGAGAGAGAGAGAGAGATGAGATCACCAACCTACGAATCTCCTTCACTCTCCCTCTTCCCTGTCCTCTGTCGGTTGATGGACTAGTCCGGTGTAAAGGATGACAGATCACAAAGGGCTCGGCTCGTACTAGAAGCAAAGCCAGATCAATTGTATTATCTACTTGAGAGTGAGTTGTTGTTCTATTGTGTGTGTGTGTGTGTGTGTGTGTGTGTGTGTGTGTGTGTGTGTGTGTGTGTGTGTGTGTGTGTGTGTGTGTGTGTGTGTGTGTGTGTGTGTGTGTGTGTGTGTGTGTGTGTGTGTGTGTGTGTGTGTGTGTGTGTGTGTGTGTGTGGTGTGTGGTGTGTGTGTGTGTGTGTGTGTGTTGTGTGTGTGTGTGTGTGTGTGTGTGTGTGTGTGTGTGTGTGTGTGTGTGTGTGTGTGTGGTGTGTGTGTATGTATTCATCTAGTTGTATTTTACAGGGCCTGAGCAACACTCGAATGGCCCCGTCTCCATTGCTACATTTTATCATTCATCCTTAGTGTTGGCCGAAACCACCACCCCGGGAGGCGGGACACAACCCCCGGCTAACACCTGGTACATTTACTCCTGGGTGGACAGGGGCTCTGGTTTTAAGGAAACAGCCCATCTATCTCCGCTCCGCCTGGGGATCGAACCCGGGACTTCTCGGTTGTGAACCGAGCGTGCTACCACTACCCTACGGAATACCCTATGTGTGTGTGTGTGTGTGTGTGTGTGTGTGTGTGTGTGTGTGTGTGTGTGTGTGTGTGTGTGTGTGTGTGTGTGTGTGTGTGTGTGTGTGTGTGTGCGTGTTTGTGTGTGTGTGATTACTTTTTCTTTTTTGTTGTAGTCTATAGGAACTGAATTAGGGTCGTGTTGTCCTGTCTGCCTGATTACTTTCCCCGGACAGAAGACATGGGTGGCACTTGCTGGCACTGTCTTCACCTTCACTTTATGATAACTACAAGTACTTTGTTTATTGAAACTAGATATTTTAACACTAATGTAATGTTTCTTATTTGTTGTTCTTATTGTTGTTTTTTCTTTTTATATTTGCACTTGCGTCCTGTCCTCCTTATTTCACTCCTTTCAAAAAGATATCCGCTATTCTTTCATTTCAGATTCGTTATTGTTTGACACATCATAATTCTGTCTTTCCTTTCTGTTATTTCCTCTAACGTTGGGAACATTAAATGCAATTAAATTTATCATCATTCATGTAACATACACTACATTACACTTACGAGCCAATCACTTAACCAATCACCCTTCTAGGTATCTATCATAAATAGCGCTCTGTGTGTGTGTGTGTGTGTGTGTGTGTGTGTGTGTGTGTGTGTGTGTGTGTGTGTGTGTGTGTGTGTGTGTGTGTGTGTGTGTGTGTGTGTGTGTGTGTGTGTGTGTGTGTGTGTGTGTGTGTGTGTGTGTGTGTGTGTGTGTGTGTGTGTGTGGTGTGTGTGTGTGTGTGGTGTGTGTGTGTGTGTGTGTGTGGTGTGTGTGTGTGTGTGTGTGTGTGTGTGTGTTGTGTGTGTGTGTGTGTGTGTGTGTGTGTGTGTGTGTGTGTGTGTGTTAGAATGTATTGAGTATGTGATTGATGCAGAGTTGTTTCATTTTTTTCATTCTCTTCTAGATGGCGCGCACACACACACACACACACACACACACACACACACACACACACACACACACACACACACACACACACACACCGCATGGGGGTGTGTGGTGTGTGAGGTCCCAGCATTGCCCAAAGATCGGTAATAATGAGCTCCAAGCTCGCACCGAGGCTGAAAACTGGCGATCGCGAGCCAACTCACGTGGACAAGACCATGGGTGAATAATACACACAGACAAAGTTATAGACATTCTTCATTTCCGAGATGATAGTGAAAATCCACATGTAGGAGAGAGGAGGAGGAGGAGAAGGAGAGGAGGAGGAGGAGGAGGAGGAGGAGGAGGAGGAGGAGGTAAGATGGTAAACCTAACTTGTGGAGAGTGGAATAGTGTGAGAGATAGCGGGAGGAATGAAGAGGGGAGGGGGGAGGGGAGGACGGGGAGGGGGAAGGAAGCCAGGCAGCGAGGAAGGAAGCAGGGAGGCAGCAAGTAGGTACTCTACCTGTTAATGCAGCGGTGAAGAAACAAAATTATAAGAGAGATGTGCAGAAGGAGGACGAGAGGGATGTGGTGGTGGAGGTAGTGGTGGTGGAAGTAGTGGAGGTGGTGGTGGTGGTGGTGGTGGTGGTGGTGGTGGTGGTGGTGGTGGTGGTGGTGGAGGTGGTGGTGGTTGTGGTGGAAGTAGTGGAGGTGGTGGTGGTGGTGGTGGTGGTGGAAATAGTGGAGGTGATGGTGGTGGTGGTGGTGGTGGTGGTGGTGGTGGTGATGGTGGTGGTGGAAGTAGTGGAGGTGATGGTGGTGGTGGTGGTGGTGGTGGTGGTGATGGTGGTGGTGGTGGTGGAAGTAGTGCAGGTGATGGTGGTGGTGGTGGTGGTGGTGGTGGAAGTAGTGGAGGTGGTGGTGGTGGAAGTAGTGGAGGTGGTGGTGGTGGTGGCGGAAGTAGTGGTGGAGGTGGTGGTGGTGAGGGAGAACGGGGAGGAGATAAAGGGATATCTATATAATATAGGAACAGAAGTAAGTGGTGCGTGGTGTTGACAGAAATAAAAGAACACTGAACCAGGAAAGTGTCTGGCGAATACCCTGATGCTACATGAGAACGTCCAAGAAGAAGAAAAATATATAGGAAAAAGAGGAAAGAAAACAACTCTTTGCAGCAGTACAAGGTGGATGGTCACTTTCTTTCCGTGTCTGGCCTTAACGCCCCGAGACGGACGAATAACACGGCAGACCAAGTAGCCAGGGAGGTGAGGGAAGCTTATGAGGAAAAAAGCTGTAATGATTTTCCCGGGTAAGTTTACCGCGGGAGACAAGACAAGCCAGGGCAGGACAAGGTGGCGCTGCGTCTATACAAGCAGCGCAGCGGATGCCATAAACAAGATTACCTCGCCTGTGTAATCTAGTGACTTGTAATTTTCTAGGTAATAAATAAAAACAGGTTGCAGGTTCATCATGGTTCCAGAAGCAAACGAGAATTCAAATAATCAATGGCATTATATGAACGAGAGCTTAAACTGAAAACACAAATCGTGCTCCACCTCGGCGATGAATGTGGGAAAGAATGCAACAAGACAACAAAGTATTGGAAGGTAATCTAACTTATCCGTACTTTCTCTTCGTCTTGATAATTTCTTTGCGAGTACCCCCGAGAATACCCCGCAGGTCCCTAGTCAAGTAGTAAGTTGCTTTAGGATGGTGAGTATGCCTCCCTTCCCTTCCGTATCTGTAGACTCTCCTCACAGCTGACTCACTCACTACAGCCCCTTCCTCTTCTCGGGTTCGCATGGCCTCTATTTCTTCTTTTCCCATTGATTTTCCTCTCTCCATTCCTACTTTGTCACCTCACTGTTTTCTTCCGGTCCTTACGTATCCTTATTTTTTCTTGTCTATCTAGCTATATTCCAATAAACGTATATATAAATATATATATTATATATATATATATATATATATATATATATATATATATATATATATATATATATATATATATATTATTTATTTATGTATGTCCTTTACTGCCCCTTACCCTTGGCTCTCCCTTCACTCACTCTGCCCAGGATCAACAAATTTTCATTTCCATATGTGTGTTTACCTTACACAGATTAATGAGAACAAATTCGTTTCTTTGTGCCCCTTCCTCCTTCCCTTCTCCTCCTGGTCCTAATACGGACGTAGCTACATCGTCAATCTACACTCTCCTTAAAAAAGGTGAAACTTATTTAGTTTGGTCAGCGATAAATTAGGAATCGTCAGTTTGGTGCTTGATAGGGCTTAGGATGACAGAGAAGACCCGCCTTGACGGAGGACCTCACGGGAGTCACCTTTTTCGTCCACAATAAAAGAATGCAAATGCTCAAGGAAGATTAATGTTGTGAAGTTGAGAATCCTCAGCGGACATCCTGACGACACCGTTCAGGGGACAGATTGCTGCTGGTGCTGCCTGTTCGAGGACAAGGTGCGTGGCGAGGTGAACAAGCCGGGTGACTGAGCCTCAACAACACCTCGAATGTGTCCACGTTAGCTGATTGTCTGCCACACACGGCGAGGCACATCTATCTATTGTTCTTTATTCTTTTTTCTTACATGATAAAAGATCACAGTAAGGCACAGGATTCCAGGGTGTGACGTGTGGGCGTCGTGAGAGGAGTTCCTTGCGTCACGCCTCAACGCCGTCTCGGCTCCAGCCTCCAGCAGACCCTTACTATCAGCGTATCTTATGCCTAATGCCTCAGTCTCTCATACTTGCTTGCGGGGAACACTTGCTTTTCTTATGCCTAAAGCCACAGACTGAAGTGCACGGGACGAGGAGCTTAATGGTGGAATTGTATAAATCCTGGTGCAGTGTCTTGCACATTCCCACGCTGAGTGAACGCAGCAAAAACACGCATCGCGAGGCGGCATCACAAGACAAGAGGACCAAGGGGTCACACAGCCGTCCATATTCCTGCATCAGACTCCTCCTGACGAAAACACCAAACACGTCAGCTACACACCATGGAGCAATATGTAAGCAATGTAAGCAATGCTGCTTATACCATCATGCAGTCCCTCTAATGCACACCGCCTCCACATCTTCCTCGTGTTGGTTCTCTTCCCTGCCAGATGCCCCCCGATAAGGCCGCCGCCATCGCCGCCTCGGTCGTGTTCCGGGTGGTCGGCGGACAACTTCACGGGGCAGGTGACCTCTCGCAGAAGTGGGGATCCGGAAGACCAGTTTCTGCATTATGATGAGACTTTCTCGTCTTGAGTTATCGTGTTAATGAGCCCGGACAAGGGGGTCAGGGCGAGGTGATGTGTGTGAGCCGCCTCGCCAAGTGACTCTGATGAAGGACAATTGACACGCGGTTTCACATTATCGCCGGCCAGCAACACTTCGCTGGATTATATAGGATTACCATGTATATCCCCCGCCTAGAAAGCCTCCATCATCACACTTGCAGCATCAACTCTGTTCGCTAATTATCATACGTGCGGGTCAAGACGGCCACACCAACACGCAAAAACGTTTTACAAGTTCTTCCCTGGCAAGGTTCATGGAAGGTAGATGACCGACACAGAGGCGCGAAAACAAAGTTCACTTTATTCCTGGAGTGCTTCACACCCGTCCCATAGGCAAAGAAAAAGCTGAGATGAACGCACGATATCTTGGCCGGCATGACTGAGCAGCGTGGTGGCCGCGGCGCCGCGTTCAAGTAGTGATGTGTCTTGAGGCTTCATGGTGGAAATATACTTTTTGGCGTGATGTATCTATTTGGCTAAATGCAAGAATGCTCGTCAAATCCCGGCAGGTGGAGATTCCCGACCGTCGTATCTCCACCGGTGGGATATACAAGAATTGTTTTCAAATGCCCGGCCAGTGGAGATTTGGGCAGGCGTACCAACACAAGCGAGTCCAAGGCGGCATCAGAATTTTGACTGTTTTACACCTATGTAATTCCTTTTACTTGCCTAATTTATCATTTCTGCCATTAAAACAATAGCTTTGTTAGTGTTCGCCACTTATCTGAGGCGTTGATGAAGAAAAAATGGGCCTGAGTGATACTTGTGCGTACATTTGAACCGGTTGTGTGGTTTTTATTTGTGGCCAGTCGCCACAAAGCAATATGGCTGACCACCTTCACCACCGCCGCTCTCCCTCGTCACCACTTATCACAGCAATATAAGGCCTCCTGCACCTAATTTTACCTTAATTTATGACACGTGTGCATTCACAGTGTATGAATGTCACTCTCGGTTATGTTGAAAACTCGCCTGTAATGGTCTGGGAACAAATAGGATGGAATAAGGGCAGAGGGGTATGCAGGTGGGATGTGCTTGGTGAACGCAATCAGCTGACTCAAATCTCCACTCGTTGCTCGACCCGTTGCGTCGTATGTTGATTCCTGCTTGCCGAAACGCGATGCAACGGGTGGAGAAAAATTCTTGCATATAGCCCATTATATGCATGGCCTGGAAAGGCAGTGTGCGCGTGTAGACAACGTGTGAGCGGTGCCCAGGAAGGCGGGGTTGCTGGAAGCCTGCTTCCCTGCTCCGCAGCGTTAGTAATGTCAGGGGATTATCTTTTTTCTTATCTAAATCCCTTATGTGTTATTCCTCTTCTGATGATCATGAATGTTATCAGATCTCTTCAGCATGTATAATATTAAGATTATTTAATGACTGAAGGTTGAGTAAGGCTCCAACATCTTTATCTTCTATATATACATAATATTTTCATACGGGAGAAAGACCGCTAATTGTCTATGGATTACCCTTGTGTATCCCAAAGGATGGAATATACAGTGTTGTAATCTGCTTTGAATGCTAGGAGCATCAACACACCCATCAGGCGACGAACACATGCACCCAGGAGACCCGCCAGACACCCAACCCTCGTCTGCTGCAGGCCGGCGGTGCAG
>JACEEZ010019812.1:112500-125000 GCA_016584305.1 Chionoecetes opilio | reverse complement strand
AGAGGCGCTGTTCACCACGCCACACGTCAGGCTGTACAACGCAGTGGCTGGCGTGCGGTGGCTGGGTGGTGTGAGGCTGGGCGCCGTGTTGCCGCACAGCGAGACCTGCACGCCGCCATCCGCCAGGCTCAGGTTCATGCCGCTCTGGGGGGAAAGTCTTTACGAAAGGCGTTTCCTACGCTACGATGCCTGCATGACGCATCTACTGGAAAGGATGCGGCTTATTCGTAGCATCCTAAGGTGCATCGTGGCGCTGGCGGCATGGCGGATAGCGGTCTCCGCGTGGCGTGTGTGGCGATCCCGTCACCGGGCAAAGAACAGCTATCCAGCGATTACTGAAGACGCATGGGACAAAACCCGCGGTGGAGGTGCAGAAACAGACCAACACTTCCTTCGCAGGCACGTGGCGTTCCTCAGCATGGAGGAGCTGCGCGGTCTGGGCGCCGGACGCCTCGTAGGCCGCGGCTGCTTCGGCTGGGTCAGGCGGGTGGTTTATAAAGACACCGAGGCGGTTGTCAAGGAGCTTTACGATGCCTGGCAACGCGTGCCACTGTTACAAGAAGCTCGCTTGTTGGTAGAGCTTGACGGGGCCGGTGGAGCCCCTCGGCTGCTGGCTGTGTGTGTGATCCCGCCCGCCTTAGTCCAGGAATATGTAGGACCCATTTACGACGAGTATGTAACCCAGTGTTCGGTGGGGGAGTTTTTGAATTCGATAATTTTCATCTCGCAGCGGCTGATCGAGATCCACGCCAGGGGCGTCCTTCACAACGACATTAAGTCCAATAACATCACCTTCACCGGCACTGTTTCGTAGCCCGTGTTCCACATCATTGACTTCGGTATAGCCATTGGCCCGCAGGCCTCTTGTGAAGGCTCACTGGCCGATGTTCAGAGGAAGGGAGACCAACTATTCCTCTGTTATGCCCGTGACGTGTACGGCCTTATAAGCATGGCCAATGACGTGGCGCAAGGCTCGCCACATGATTTCCTGAAGATATCGTTTAGTCTGCTCACGAAGATATCGTTTAGTCTGCATTCCACGTGGGACACAACACGCTGCTCCTTCCTCACCTATGTGATGCAGACCATTGAAGGTCTCGCCGAAAAGCTGACGTCGAACCAATTACACGAAAAATTGATCAAGAAACAAATTTTTCGCGGCTCCTACCTCACGCCGTGTCCCTGGAACCCCCTCAGCGCCAGCCCCCCGCGTCCCTCCAGTCCCTCGAGTGACGATCAGCACCAGGGATCAGGATCAGTACACCCAGCACTGCGTGGTACTGAAGGCTCCGCTAAAGAAGCTGTCAACAAGTCACCCGTTGCTTCCTCGCGTCCCAAGACTGATCCCCACCCTCCCCTCGACCCCCAAACGTCCGTCACCGTGCGTCTCCGCGTCGCCGTGCCGGCCTCTTCACGGCGCAGCGCCGTGTTGGTGCCCCGCCAGCACGGTCACCGCGTGCTGTGGCGTCAGGGCGACGTGCAACAGTACCTGCAGCGCGGCATTGCGTGGCTGAGGTTCTTCTACTTTGCCAGAGTGAGGCGCGAGTGTGTGGTGGGACATGGCGGCGAGGCAGGGGCTGGCCGCGCCCTGCTTCAGGGGCCTCGGCGGGAGGGTGGTGTGTGGCTGCCCGGCCCGGCACACATCGCCACGAGGCACGTGGCGCTGCACGCACTCCTGCCACGCGCTGTTGCCTTCAGCCGCGGCGACTGAGTGCCCGGCGTGAGCGACGAGCCCCGCCAGGCGGCAGCAGCAGCAGGGCCATTACTTATCAGCATTACATTACAGTAGAGTGGCATTAGGAGAACATGAAGAAGAAATAATCACTGTCTGTAGACCTTTTACTGAACATTTCAGATTTTGTTTTCCTGCATTCTTTACGGAAATAAAGCACTGATTAAAACACATATCCTAGTTTTTCTATCATATATTTTGGTTAAAATACTTATACACTATATTATACATACAGTAGACCTGGATGTGACACTCGCCAACAAAGCGCGCTGGACGCTGCAGTACTGGCCCCATGGCCAGTCTGCTGGCCCATTCACTTGCTGCATATGACTACCATATAGACTGGTTTATCAGTATATATGATATACTGTAATCTTCGTAAATGTTTGTTCTATAATATTATCAAATAAAAAACAGTAAAACTCGCTAAAGAAATGCCATTACGAGACTGAAGAAATATGCATGAACTTAATATTCACTTAAACTCTTCGCCATTTAAAATTTTGCGAGTCAACTTTTATCATGAAGGGTATCAATAGAAGCGCAATTGTATTAGCTTTCCATCGATATATTTCGTTTTATGATAAATGAATTACCACCATGCATAAATTAGCGTTAACTAAATCAATAAAATCATCAATCGGGTAATTTTCCCGATTTATGCTGTTATTTATTTACTTATATATTTCGTTTTCTAATAAATGAATTAGCACCATGTATAAATTAGCGTTAACTAAATAAATAACCTCATCAATCGGGAAAATTACCGGATTGAGGATTTTATTGATTTAGTTAACGCTAATTTATGCATGGTTCTAGTTCATTTATCAGAGAACGAAGTATATCAATGGAAAGCTAATAACACTGCGCTTCTATTGATACCCTTCATGATAAAAGTTGATTCGCAAAGTTTTAAATGGCGAAGAGTTCAAGTGAATATTAAGTTCACGTATATTTCTTCAGAGTCTCGTAATGGCATTTATTTAGCGTGTTTTACTGTTTTTTATTTGATAATATTATAGAACAAACATTTACGAAGATGACAGTATATCATATATTCTGATAAACCAGTCTATATGATAGTCATATGGAGCAAGTGAATGGGCAGCAGACTGGCTATGGGGCCAGTACTGCAGCGTCCAGTGCGCTTCGTTGGCGAGTGTCACATCCAGGTTTACTGTTATCTATGACTGTATATAATACACATAATATACACTTACATTAGACACATTATAGATAGTATGTACTGACGTCACGAAGCTCCGCTCCCAAGCACCACGCTGGCCGACAGTGGCCCTGCGGAGATGAAAACAAAGGGCATTACTTCCCCTGTCAACGCGGTACACTCACGCTTACTAACCTCTTTTTGATGGCTGGGAAAGTGATTGATGGTGTTCATCTGTCAGACTATGTCCTCCAGATATTGGACTCTGGATCTATTCCTCGTTACATTGAAAAATGCAAGAAAATAGGGAATACAAAATTATCCTTATAACATTCCGCAAAAGAATAGTCAATTCCCAACTGCAATTTAATACTTATTTAATGCTTATGCACTGCAAAAGTAGCAATAATAATTAATTGTATTGTGTAAGGAGAGGGTAGCGTGCCTGCTTATACCCCGAGTGATGATTATATTTATTTAGTTAACGCTTATTTATGCATGGTGCTAATACAATTCCGCTTCTATTGATATGCTTTATGTTATACGTTGTCTCACAAAATGTGAAATGGCGACGAGTTTAATTGAATTTTAAGTTCATGCATATTTCTTCAGTCTCATAATGGCATTTCTTTAGTGTGTTTTACTGTGTTTTATGTAATAATATTATAGAACAAACATTTCCGAAGATAACAGTGTATCATTTATACTGATAAACTTATTGGTAGGGGGAAAAATACTTTGGAAAGTAAACTTTTTCCCCGGGTTCCTCGGCCAGCCTCACGGCCAGAGTCGCTTTGCTATTGTTCATCACCAGATCGTGACGTCACGTGCATACTATCTATACACTTGCAATGCACATAAAAAAAGGCCTTAATAACATCTTTATTCGATCTCTGCTGTCAATAAGCCACAATAATACGGAAATAGTTCGTCAAATCAGCCTATGTGACACGTGGACTATAAGATTACGCGCTGACCTCCCGCAGGCACCTGATCGACACTTCATGTTGTTGTCGAGTGACCTGGAATGACAAGATATTCACCTCACCTTTGGTTGTTATTTGGCGACGCGGAACAGCCGGTGGCGATGTAACGTGAACACTGGAAGGGTGACAGTTTGAGAGCCAGAACACAGACACAACACAGCAACACAGACGGTAACACAGACTGGATGCGCCATAATACAGCATCACAAAGTTTAAAGACTCACGTACGCGTTCAGGTAAATAGGAAAATCAACACATGATAAATATATATTCAAGCTAAAAAAAATGAAAAAAGAAAAAAAAAATGAGTTCAACTCCAAACAAAATATTGCTCAGGTCAGTTGTGCAGTGTACAAGTACTACTGTATTTATCTATGTATTAGATGGGTTTATGGAACTGCCGCCGATGGGAATTCTCGCCGAAACACCAACCGAGAACTCTTGCCGACGCGGAAATTTTAACCTGACTGGGACATTGCCACCTAACTTAACCTAACTGATCAATTATTGCTGGTATTTCATCCCTGAATGCAAAAATACGGGTAAAATCTGATTAAATGTATATATAGGGTCCTGTAATATCAATAATTGGAACACTCAGCGACGGCGGCGAGAGTTCCGATCGGCGACAGTTTCAGGTAGCCTACCATTAGATGCACTTCTATTTCAAGACTAACTTCAGGGGAAATAATTATGTTTATTATTAATTGATTTTCCAACATCAGTATAACCTTATATTATTAGGTTAGGAACTACGACGTCTAGGTATCACGGCCTCTTGTAGCTTCCTTTTGTGCTAATATTCTCTCTTATGTTCTAAAAACAAACATAAATAGTGTATTTTACTTGTTTCGTTTAAAAATCTGATATAGTACATCGCATCATTTGTCCATGAAATAACAAAAATATGGATCGCACTACACTTCCTGTGGTGTGCCAGGAGAAAAAGGGGGTGGTGGAGGCGCGCGTGTGTGGCGCCGCCGTCACCTTCGACAGCGGCGCCAACGTGTGCGTGTTGCCCTTCAGCGTGGTGGAGGCGGCGGGCGTGGCGGGGCGGCGAGAGCCCGTCTCAACAAACCGGTGGCCGAGTACAGCCCCAGCATACACGAGGTGTTGCGGGAGCCCCTCCAGTGCTCCAACGGCCTGCAGCTGAGGGTCAGCCTGGTGGTGATGTCTCCCGGCATCCCCACCCTGGGGCTGGACGCCCTGGCTTCCCACAGGTGTGTACTGCCTCAGGCCCTCCCTGGTGGTGCACGAGCTGCAGCCTGTCGTGGCCGCGCCTTGCCTCACCAGCGTCACGCGCGTCACCTGCACCAACAGGGGGCAGCAGGTGTCCGCCCTGCTGGACACCTGCTGCCCCTGCTGGTTCATGTCGTGCAAGCGGGCGGAGGAGCTGCGACTGAAGGTGCATCGCACGCACTCGAGCGGCGTCTCCATCACGAGCACGGTGCCCATCGCGGGCTACACCAGCGGCGCCAACAATACCTTCCTGGGCACCTCAGTGACCACCGTCTTCGCCATCAACAAGGTCGGCGAGGTGGTGATCGGCCTCAACCTCTTCGACGTCAAAATCCGCCTCAATTTCGGCGCCCAGATCCTGCCCAAAGGCGTGCACGACGCACACGAGGGACGCCACGCCGCAATGATCTGTCTCTACCTTGCATTCACTTTCTTTATTTCGTAAAACTCTCAGAAAAAAATAAGATAAAATAACACATGAATTTATATAAGACAAGTTCCATGTATTTTATTTTATGTGTGTATGAAAATTTTCCTCTCTCGCTGGTTGGTCTCGCGGTGTGGTAAAGCGACCTCAACTAAATCCCTCGCCGAGAATTTGGCAAAAAAAAAAAAAAAAAATAAGTATAAAAAAGTATAAAAAACCCACGACAGGAGGAATGCTAACAGAGGAAAGAATAGAAGATATAATAAAAACAAACAAAAAACTCACGGTTTATAAATTCTGGCGCCAAAATCTTCAATGGAATTCAATCTCCCTTGTGACTTTGAACACACACAGGGGGGGGGAGAGAGAGAGAGAGAGAGAGAGAGAGAGAGAGAGAGAGAGAGAGAGAGAGAGAAGAGAGAGAGAGAGAGAGAGAGAGAGAGAGAGAGAGAGAGAGAGAGAGAGAGAGAGAGAGAGAGAGAGAGAGAGAGAGAGAGAGAGAGAGAGAGAGAGAGAGAGAGAGAGAGAGAGAGAGAGAGAGAGAGAGAGAGAGAGAGAGAGAGAGAGAGAGAGAGTGTGTGTGTGTGTGTGTGTGTGTGTGTCTCGCGGGTGGAGCGGCTTAAGTCCGCGGTCGGGCCACATCACCCCACTACTCTCGCCAGGTCACCACCCTCCTCACCTCATTCATTCCTCGGACTCTCTCTCCAAGAAAGTTTTTTTTTCTATCTTATTTGTACTTTTTTTCCACACCGCCACTGGGGTAAAAGTCTAGGCGCGAGAGGAAACGGGGGAACCTACTATGGCTGAGGAGTGACCAGGAATGAATGAGGGGTGGGGCTGTATCAGGTTACTCAGCCTTGCTCGCAACGTCGCATGGGCTTCCATGCCAAGTGTAATGGAAGGTAGACAGACTCGTTGTTTTACCATCAAATCGCAAGCCATTCACAAAACCATGCAGCCGTATTATAAAACTATATGATTAAAAAATAGTTAATGTAATAGCTAACAGTATGGCAGAGGGTCCTCGTCAGCCTGTCAACGATAAACAGGACAACACTGCAGTAATCTCCCCACCCCACCTGCGGGACCAGCTTGAGCTGGTCTGACTATAGGGTAAAAGTGTGGCCTTTGGTAAATCCGTGGGGATGTTTTTCCTGCTGGGGAAAAAGATAGCGGCAGGGGTGCTCAGTCGGCTTTGTTATTTATTGTACAATAGTGTTGGGGCGAGGGAGGGAGAGTTGCGTTGTGGGGATAATATCGGGAAGAATTACGGGTTGGAGATAGTGATGCCCTGGTGTGGAGGAGGAGGAGGAGGAGGAGGAGGAGGAGGAGGAGGAGGAGGAAAAGGAGGGAGAGGAAGAAGAGGAGGGTTTATGAAAAAGAATATAGTCTGGGTTCAGTACATCTTATCTGTAATAACAAAGTTTCTCTCTCATATGTAAGAAAGACGGAAAACAAGTCAGTGATGATAATTGAATAAAAACAAAAACACACACACACACACACACACACACACACACACACACATACACATACACATACACATACACATACACATACACATACACACACACATACACATACACATACACATACACATACACACACACAACACACACACACACACACACACACACAGTAAGCACTAATGAACACGATGTCTATATTTTGGCGAAACTGAACACCACAAAGAATTCCTCGTTCTGTCTTGTTTTACTAATCAGTATTTTTTATTCAGACTTATAAAACATTTCGACATTCTTTAGTCTGTATTTCCCTTACAGAGAGAAAGTTGATTGTTCTGATTTCATTCGTTTTATTAAGTTTTATTGTTATATCCAATTATAATTTACATTTGTTATTATAACCATGGTATTTTGTGCTGAAAATATTCGATGTATAGGAACCTCACTTGGTCGATGTGTATCCATTTATATATATATATATATATATATATATATATATATATATATATATATAAGAGAGAGAGAGAGAGAGGAGATTTATATATATCATTGTCATCATTATTATCATTAGCACTATTATTACTATTATCATTACAATTACAATTATCACTAGTAATTATCATCCTACGTCACCAATACAGTACGCAGCCCTTTCTCTGATATCTAGAGTACACGTTTATATAAAAGAACAAAAACAACTCACATAAAAAGTAGAAAAAAAGGAAGAGAGGAAAACACTTAGCGGCAACCATTAACAGGTTAATTATATCAAGGACAGAATCATGGAACAAGATTTTCGCATTTAGCGACGACGTGTTCCCTAATCAGACAATGAAACGCACTCACAAAGTTGTTCGCCACTTATGAATTGCCCACCAAAGGGAGACACACGGTGGAACTTGGCAAGAAATTGGTTCACAATTAAGCTAAATCCCACTAAATGAAGCTGGTCCGTTACTACTGGTAGGGTGGAAAGATACCATTTGTTTAGAGTCCAGGTAACGAGCGACCAGGTGCAATTAAGGCCCAGGTATACCGGCCCACAGACCCTGCGAGACATCCAATTAAACTCTTAAAGTATTCGTCCAGACCATTTCATCATTCCTGATTTAATGTAATCAAATCATAGCCATTAACGAGTATATCAACAATATGTCGTCACTTTTTGCATCCAGTCATCCGTTTTTTAAATAATCCGCAATAAAAATCTGCAAATTCACCGAGCTTCCAAAACGCCCCTCACGACAAGCAGACGATGTGCCACGGCTCGGTGACGTCACAAAAGGAAGCGCGCTGATCAGAAGCACGTTAACACAAGAGATAAATATAGTAACTGAAGATTTTTGGGTGTTTCTGATAGATTCTTTTTGCGATATGCCACATGCATGCATCCTTTATGGGTGCAGCAAGACAGTTGTGCTCTCTCTTTCTCTCTCTCCTCTCTCTCTCTCTCTCCTCTCTCTCTCTCTCTCTCTCTCTCTCTCTCCTCCTCCTCTCTCTCTTCTCTCTCTCCTCTCTCTCTCTCCTCTCTCTCTCTCTCTCTCTCTCTCTCTCTCTCTCTCTCTCTCTCTCTCTCTCCTCTCTCTCTCTCTCCTCTCTCTCTTCTCTCTCTCTTCTTCCTTTCCCTTCTCTCTCTCATTAATTTTTCTCTCTCTCTATCGTGGAGGAGGAGAGGAGAAGGAAGAGGAGGAGGGAGAAGAAATAGATGAAAAAGAAAAAAGGAAAAAGAGGGAGAGAGAGGAGAGAGAGAGAGAGAGAGAGAGAGAGAGGAGAGAGAAGAGAGAGAGAAGAGAGGGAGAGAAGAGGAGAGAGGAGAGAGAGAGAGAGAGAGAGAGAGAGAGAGGGAGAGAGAGAGAGACGAGAAGAGGAGAGAGAGAGGAGAGAGAGAGAGAGAGAGAAGAGAGAGAGAGAGAGGAGAGAGAGAAGAGAGAGAGAGAGGGAAGAGAGAGAGAGAAAGAGAGAGAGAGAGAGAAGGAGAGGAGAGAGAGAGAGAGATACATGATATTGATATTGATATATTTATTGACCTCTTGTTACAATTGTTAAACAAATATATATTTACAGTACATACAGTATATCTTGAGGACCAAGGTCCGTTGAGCCAGGCTCTTGTACAGACCTGTGCTAGTATATATTTAACCGTAAGACGTGCTAGTATTTTTATACCTAAAAATATATTTTTAATAACATAAAATCTAAATTACCCATATATAACCAACAGTTCAGATTATACAGTAGACAAAATATACATAAGTAAACTCAAGGTGTGATCCTATAATAAATACTTACAAATGGGCAATTTGTTTATGTGCAAATAATAATTATTTAGAAATATATTTAGAAAATAATTAAAGAAGAAAACAAGAAAAAACCCCCAAGAAAAAGCAAGTTACCTAGTAGTGATATATCACTACTCTCCGAGTTTCACAAGAAAAAAAAAAATATATATATATTCACAATCACCTAAATGTTAATAGTCATTATATAGTTTTTGTTTTAATTTGTACTTGAAAGTGTTTAGTGGTACAATGCTCCTAAGATCTTGTGGCAGTTGGTTCCAACATATAACACCTCTAACGGTGATGCCTTGCTGTGCATGGGATGTTCTACATAATGGGAGTCTCAGATCATGTTGTCGTCGACTGTCTGGATTATAAGAAGCTAATTGGAAGTCAATGTCAGTTGTATGCGTGTGTAGTGCCTTATGAACAAATATATTGGTTTGAAGGGCTATCACATCAGGCAATTTAAGTAATTTTAGATCTTTAAATAATGTGTTAGTGTGGGCATAACGGTGGCTGTGAGTCATAACACGTATCAATTTTTTTTGAGTAATGAAAAAACTATTGAGGAAGGTTTTGAATGATCCTTAACTCTGATTACTTACTCTTCTGACGTCATCAATAACATGCGTAGCCCTGTTGGCGGGAAGAATTTTTTTTTCGCGCGCTTTTTACAAAAGTCGTGTTTTTACGGAAATAAGGCCTGGAAATCAATTATTTTTGGTGGATTAGGTGTTTTGAACCTAATTCAACATAATTAGGCAAAAAAAAAGGGTCTGGACGATTACTTTAAGCAGTTCCGTAATTATAGACCATCAGGGGCCGCGACGAAGGATGTAGTTACGATTCATCAAGGGCCTTTTGTGTGCGTCGCCGGCAGGACTTCAGGGATGGGAAGGGAAGGGAAGGGGGGGGAGGCGCCCTGGGAGAAAATAGCCAAGTACTGGAACCTAAAACCCTGCAATTCCTCCCTATTGGTTCCCTGTTGGCCTGTGTTTACCTGTAGCTTGATGGCGATTCACAGCTAATTAAATACAGGTGTGTGGTGTGCAGCGTGAGGAGGGGGCAGCGTGATGGGGCAGCGCAGGGCGTGGCGGGTCTGTCTTCATCAGCCTCACACGGGCAACACCACGGCAGCTATTGGCCTTACAAGTCTGCTCTCAATAATTTTCTTCGTCTCATCTTCATCAGTTACCTCCAAGTGCCTTTTTTTCGTTGTCTTGGGTTACATTAATCTCAATCTACCTTATTTTTTCCCTTTAGTTGTCTTCATTAGCCTCACACCTTTGCCCACCTTTCCTTCTTCTTTGGGTCCTCTGTCTGCCTTTAATTATCTTGGAGTCCTCGCGTTCTCTCAATTACTTTCTCGTCTGAAATGTGGCGTGATCATTCTTCTTCCTGACGAGACAATTCTGCCTTCGAGTTAAACAGGCGTCTTTGCTCGTCTATTGAATGTTCAGACTCCAACTTGACCTCAACGCCCTCCTCTTTTTCTTTCTTTTTCTTTAGCCTTCGCCTTCCAAGCCTCTTGTCTTCCTCGCTCCCTGTTGGCCGTGACTCATCCAACTTCTGCTCGTCACACAATTCTCTTCAACATTTCTTCACAGTTCTTTAAATTACAGTTTGTGATTTTATACATCAGATTCATTTGATTATTCTCAAAGTCTGCATTCACGTATTTTCTTATAATATTGATATTCACTCGATCATATTATCTTCATATGAGCGCTAATACACACATATACACACACACACACACACACACACACACACACACACACACACACACACACACACACACACACACACACACACACACACACACACACACACACACACACACACACACACACACACACACACACACACACACACACACACACACACACACACACACACACACACACACACACACACCGCGCGATGGTCAGGTTGATAGCGTGCTGGTCTCCCATTCTGTGGGTAGGCTGTTCGAGTCCTCGCGCTCCCGAGGATTTTTCACTGACAATTTCTGGCGGTTACTGTCCCCCTTGAGCAAGGGGATGGGGGTGTGTGGTGTGTGAGGTCCCAGCATTGCCCAAAGATCGGTAATAATGAGCTCCAAGCTCGCACTGAGAGGGTGAAAACTGGCGATCGCGAGCCAGCTCGCGTACAAGACCATGGGGAGGGGGGTGAATAACACACACACGCACACTCTTGAGGCTCTTCCATCCTTCACTCTGTCCACTCTCGTCACCTCAATGGTCTCTGTTGCTATTTGTTGCTCCATTGTGTCTCTCAGATGGCCAAGCCCTCGCCGCCGCCCCTCCACTCCTGCCCCTTGAGAACCCCTGTACCACCACCACCACCGTGCACCACCACCACCACCACCACCACCACCGTGCACCACCACCACCACCACCACCCCCACTCCCACCACCCCCACCACCATCCCCACCACCACCCCCACCACCCCCACCACCACCCCCACCACCACCACCACCACCATCACCACTACCACCACCACCACCACCACCACCACCACCACCACCACCACCACCACCACCACCACCACCACCATGAGTTCTTTGAATTCCTGATCCATCGTCCCAGACAATAATATTCCCTTATCTTGCGAGACTGCCGATGTCATTTATCTTCCCTCCGTCTTCCGTACCTTCCCCTTCACATCGAGGACACGGCAAACAGTTTCTTAATGTCTCCAGGATGTAAATTTATCCCTCCAATTCTTAAGAACGTTTTAAGTATATAGCTTTTATGTTTGAAGTAAAACCTTACACAGTGATAAAGCGTAGTAACAAAGAAACATATAAGTACATTAAATACTGACAGACATATGTATATTATGTACAGCATAATTAAAGAGTACATATTCTAAATCAACTTGTAAGAAATTCGCAGGCACTGATATCTTGTTATACTTTTTACTGCAAATATACACAAGCCAGAACCGCGAGACAAGGCCGCGGGGCTGTGTCAATATTATCTCCAAGGATTCACGGGAATAAAAGGCATTATTTTTGTTCTCTCTCTTTCCTCTCACCTGCACCGTAAGGACGACCAAGGCACGTGACCTCCGTTTAATGTTACGGCGCCCTTCCTGCAGCCCTCACCCTGGCCTCCCGCAGACAGGCCGCAGGGGGCTTTCTCGCGCTCGCTCGGTTCTATTTCCATGGAGACCTGCGACTTTCTCCCGACCCGCC
>JACEEZ010019812.1:57500-102500 GCA_016584305.1 Chionoecetes opilio | reverse complement strand
ATATTATATATATATATATATATATATATATATATATATATATATAACGTATATTTGATGAAATATTCGGGCGGAGGTATGCGCTCTATGAGTGCCCCCCCCCCCCCTAGTTTACCTATGTGTTCAACCAAAGACTACTGTATACTGGACTTGCTACTGAGTTTGAGCTATTTCCAGTGGAGGCCAATGCCGCGATTCCTGACATTTTCGAACATCAGTCCCATTTCCCTTCCTATGGTTTATCAGTATACATGATATACTGTTATCTTCGTAAATATTTGTTCTATTATATTATCAAATAAAAAACAGTAAAATATACTAAAGAAATGCCATTATGAGAGAGTGAAGAAATATGCATGAACTTAATATTCAATTAAACTCTTCGCCATTTAATATTTAGCGTGAAAACTTTTTACATGAAACATATCAATAGAAGCGGTATTTTATTAGCTTTCCATTGATATATTTCGTTTTCTGATAAATGAATTAGCACTATGCATAAATTAGCGTAAATTAAATAAATATCCTCATTTATCGGGAACATTACCCGATTGATGATGTTATTATTCTAATTAACGGTAATTTATACATGCGGCTAATTTATTTATAAAAAAACGAAATATATCAATGGAAAGCTAATACAATTCCGCTTCTATTGATATGTTTCATGTAAAAAGTTTTCACGCAAAATATTAAATGGCGAAGCGTTTAAGTGAATATTAAGTTTATGCATATCTCTTCACTCTCTCATAATGGCATTTCTTTAGTGTATTTTACTGTTTTTTATTTGATAATATTATAAAACAAATATTCACGAAGATAACAGTATATCATTTATACTGATAAACCAAAGGAAGGAAAATGGGAGTGATGTTCGAAACACTTTTTTACCTTGCCGATCGGCCTCCTCTGGTAATGGGCGGGTTGGCTCGGGGCACGAGTAGCAAGTCCAGTATACAGTAGTATTTGGTTCAACCACTGATCTACGTACAGTACCGTTGTTCAAGTCACCTATTGCAATAACACCCTAGCTTTGCAAAACTGGTAAAGAATTGTTTAGTAGATTGTTTTGTAGTTTACATCAATTCAACGGATGTTTTTTGTATGAAAATACCTGTAAATACCTTAGATTTTCATCGACAAAGGTTAATACGGTTCATTTTTAGTCTTTAATATATTTTTTCTATCAATAGTGGAATCCTGTAGAACGTAAGAATCTTGGCTCAAATCTTGTCACATTTAAACAAGATAAACGCAATTCCTATAATAATAATAATTCACTACTCTAGTTTGTTATGTTGATCCTTCTCTAACATGGTTACTTTTTTCACATTTACTCCTCTCCCCATTGCCTCTCCCAACCATCATTATGCAGCGGGACACACGAGCACGTAAATCCTCGTCACAACTTTTCCAAAGCCTCTCGACGTATTCATAACTTGGCATCTTTGGCAAAATAAATACAAAAAGAAATAGAAAACTATTCTACTCCCATTATCAGGCAGGATATTGTTTTTGACAGAACCTATCGTTATAAAACTATGACCCGTAAGTTGCGAGTGAGCTTGTCGGACCTTTACCTCAGGATGCAGAATAATAGGCTATTTAATAACACCTCCCCGCCATCATGCCAATCTTCCCCGTCCGTCATCCTTTGTAAAAAAATATGATAGTTACTAAACGTTTGAAAGTATATGTTTGATCATGTAATGAATTCCTTGATAAACATCAGAGATATTCACCTCTTAGAAATATCCTAATATTGAGGGTTATACTAGACGATATACAGATACCATTGCAGACTTTGGGTATGTAATGTTGAGTCAAGGTTTGATTGCAGCACAGCGAGGGACAACCATCAGGACAGCTGCACTCAAGGGTTTCCTCCATTGCCTGCGTGAGTGATAACAGCATGACGCCACGCAGGTCACGGCGAGAGAGGGGCACGAGGACACTGCAGGGACAGGGGCGGGGGCAGGGGCAGGGGCAGGGGCAGGGCAGGGGTGGGGCAGGGGCAGGGGCAGGGGCAGGGGCAGGGGCAGGGGCAGGGGTGGGGCAGGGGCAGGGGCAGGGGCAGGGGCAGGGGCAGGGGTAGGGGCAGGGGCAGGGGCAGGGGCAGGGCAGGGGGCAGGGGCAGGGCAGGGCACAGGGGCGGAGGGCAGGGGCAGGGGCAGGGGCAGGGGCAGGGGCAGGGGCAGGGGCAGGGGCAGGGGCAGGGGCAGGGGCAGGGGCGGGGCATTCAGGGGTGTGACGGATACGCAGTGTGAGAGACAAGACGCGGCGAGGCAGGTTCTGAGGAGAATCTTGCACTCTGTATTATTTAATAGAGGATGAAAATACGTCAGACCACCTCAATGCAAAGCCATTCCTCACGCCTGGAAGAACACCAACGTCAAAAGACTGGGGAAAAAGTGGCAGGGAAATTCTTCAACGATCTCATGGGAAGTTTAATATTTTGTTACAAACTCACATTTCTCTCGGGGACCAAGAAAGACTAGGGTTGTGGAATCATGTTTTAAATCCAGTCACTACATTAAGGGCATTCTAGACAACCTTGAATACTGGACACAACACTCTTATAAGCTGTCATTGATGCATTACGGGACAAAGAAGCCAGCGGAAGCCGCCAGTCACAGAGGGGCATAGGGAAGAGCGGTCGCTTGTGAGGCCAATCGAGTCGCCTCTAAACACCACTTTTGAGGCTGAGGCTGCATGCAAAAAGCGAAGGACCACCGGCAAGGAGTCCCAGGCCGTGTCCCCCAGCCGGCCCTCCCCTGGGCTCCCGCTGGCGGCCACGCAAAAACGTAACTCCCCAACCGGTTATAAATGTCTCATTATTACTTTTTGCCCCAATGTTTCAGTCCTCACACTTATGAGATCTGCTGTCATAATATTTTTGATTAGCAATGCAAAGATAACTGATATTAATTTGACTACAATATTACATATAAGCAGAAAAGGATTAACTTAACATTATATTTACCTGTAGTGAACGCCTGACAGCAGGCAAACACCGAAAATTAGATATAGGTATTTAGATTTTATCTATGACTTTGTCTCCCAATAATAATCAGACCCTATGGTCGAGGTGCATGTTTTCTGCTGGCAGGTTGATATATGTGTATTAGTTTGGTAACAAATTGGCACAGAGTGGAGCACCACCTGGGGGCCTGTGTGCTGGTCTTGGTCTCAGGGTCGCGCACCTCTACAGGTTGTGTGCTGGTGTAGCTGAAGGGTCTCTAGGCAAACTATGTCGTATTTCATATATATAAATGTGAAGGTGTTTCCGACGCTCCTATGGCTTGCTGCGACCAATAACACGCCGGGCATTAAGGCATCAGTGCATAATGTATGCCTGGACGTGGGGAGTTATAGGTGGAGCGTGGTGTTAAGGCATCAGTGCATAATGTATGCCTGGACGTGGGGAGTTATAGGTGGAGGCGTTGTTAAGGCATCAGTGCATAATGTATGCCTGGACGTGGGGAGTTATAGGTGGAGGTGGTGTTAAGGCATCAGTGCATAATGTATGCCTGGACGTGGGGAGTTATAGGTGGAGGTGGTGTTAAGGCATCAGTGCATAATGTATGCCTGGACGTGGGGAGTTATAGGTGGAGGTGTTGTTAAGGCATCAGTGCATAATGTATGCCTGGAGTGGAGTTAGGTGGAGTGGTGTTAAGGCTCAGTGCATATGTAGGCCTGGACGGGGTTATAGGGAGTTGTTAAGGCATCAGTGCATAATGTATGCCTGGACGTGGGGAGTTATAGGTGGAGGTGGTGTTTAGTGTGAATATCGTTGGCATTTTACTCCCAATGCTGAGTTTCCGATCTTAAACCAAGAGTTAGGCGGCAGTTGATGCTAATACAACCCTGTCATAAATCCTCATTATCAATCAATCAATCAATCATTGGGGGCATACGCCGGGGGGCGCGTCGCCTCGCCCACCCTACGACGCCACTTCCGGGGGTCACCACGCGCGAGTTCCCATGCAGGCTCCTTTCCCATACCAAGCAACTTTCGACAAGAAACATCAACTTGCCCCAGCCACGAGCCTTGTGGGCGCCCCCTTGTCCTCCTCCACGCCGGATTGTCTCTTACAGATACAACCCGATGGGAAGGATCGGTTTCAGGGTAGCGTGCCACATGTCCATATAGCCGAAGTTGGCGCTGACGGACTATGCAGATAATAGGCCTCGATTCAGTCTCACGGTGCAATCGCTGATTTGACACGTAATCATCCCAGCGATACCCCATGATTCTGCGAAGACACTTATTACCAAAGGCATTGATTCGTCTCTTCAAGTCACTATTTAGTGTCCATGTCTCACAACCATAGAGTAAGACAGGGATCACAAGCGACTTGAAGATCCGGATCTTTGTCTTCCTGCACAGGTACCGACAATGCCAAATACTCCCGCTGAGTGAGTCCATAACACCGTGGGCTATGCCAATCCGCCGTAAGGCTTCTTGACGTGACCCGCCGTCATTATGGACTGCGCTACCAAGGTATGTAAAACTTTCCAAGATCTCAATGTCCTCGCCAAACGCATGAACAGACTGTACTGCTTCATCTAGTAAGTCACCAAACACCTGGACCTTGGTCTTGAGCCAGGAGACCTCAAGACCTCATTATCAAGGCTCCACTGAATTCATAATCATCCTGCCTGTTTACCAGATAAGCCATATTTTGAAGATGCTGCAGCTTAGATTTCCATCCATCCTTTCGGCTCATAATGATAGATAACAGAGTGATTTGGGGCTTTAACAGAGCCAATAAGAGATTATGTGCATATGGCATGAGCGTCAGTATCGGCCGATGTGTTTTGTTCCCAGACTCTGTAATGCTGGACTTGGACTGTCCTTTGCACCACCTGGCGTCAGGCACTAATGTGTTGAACACAGGACCGCTTTAGACCGCCTTTTTTAATGCAGCGAGCTGTTGTTTTCAATGCAACGTAAGAACATCATTGCTCAGATGTTATAATAATTACGTTCAGGTATAACAGGCAACCAAGAAAAGACGCCAAAACAAGCCAAGGTACTAAACGAAATACTGTTTGATACTTAACAGAGCGTAAGCTTATAGTAGAAAAAAGAATATACAAATAAGGCAATATTCTCGCTATAAGATACGCGCACGCAACACATTAATTTCGATAAGCGAATGACAGAGTTCCGGACAAGTGGCAAACCCTGCTTAGTGGCTGTGGAGAACCAGGTAGCGGCCAACAGGAGGAAAAAGAGGGCGAGGCACATGTACTGTCTAACGTCGTGTGTGTGTGTGTGTGTGTGTGTGTGTGTGTGTGTGTGTGTGTGTGTGTGTGTGTGTGTGTGTGTGGTGTGTGTGTGTGTGTGTGTGTGGTGTGTGTGTGTGTGTGTGTGTGTGTGTGTGTGGTGTGTGTGTGTGTGTGTGTGTGTGTGTGACGTGTGTGTGTGTGTGTGTGGTGTGTGTGTGTGTGTGTGTGTGTGTGTGTGTGTGTGTGTGTGTGTGTGAATGAATATAAGAATATATATATTGTATTGTGTGTGTGTGTGTGTGTGTGTGTGTGTGTGTGTGTGTGTGTGTGTGTGTGTGTGTGTGTGTGTGTGTGTGTGTGTGTGTGGTGTGTGTGTGTGTGTGTGTGTGTGTGTGTGTGTGTGTGTGTGTGTGTGTGTGGTGTGTGTGTGTGTGTGTGTGTGTGTGTGTGGTGTGTGTGTGTTGTGTGGGGTGTTATGTGTGTATTGTTTTGTGTGTGTGTGTGTGTGTGGTTTTGTGTGTGTGTGTGTGGGTGTTGTGTGTGTGTGTGTGTGTGTGTGTGTGTGTGTGTGTGTGTGTGTGTGTGTAAGATTAGTGTCTGTTTTTGGTGTGTAATATGAAAAAAAGAGAGAGAGAGAGAGAGAGAGAGAGAGGTAGGAGAGGAGAGAGAGATGAGAGATGAGAGAGAGAGAGAGAGAGAGAGAGAGAGAGAGAGAGAGAGAGGAGAGAGAGAAGAAGAGAGAGAGCAGAGAGAGAGAGAGAGAGAGAGAGAGAGAGAGAGAGAGAGAGAGAGAGAGAGGAGAGAGAGGGGAGAGAGAGAGAGAGAGAGAGAGAGAGAGAGGAGAGAGAGAGAAAAGAGAGAGAGAGAGAGAGAGAGAGAGAGAGAGAGAGAGAGAGAGAGAGAGAGAGAGAGAGAGAGAGAGAGAGAGGAGAGAGAGAGAGAGAGAGGAGAGAGAGAGAGAGAGAGAGAGAGAGAGAGAGAGGAGAGAGAGAGAGAGAAGAGAGAGAGAGAGAGAGAGAGAGAGGAGAGAGAGAAGAGAGAGAGAGAGAGAAGAGAGAGGAGAAGAGAGAGAGGGGAGAGAGAAGAGAGAGAGAGAGAGAGAAGAGAGGAGGAGAGAGAGAGGAGAGAGAGAGAGAGAGAGCCAACAAGCCAGCCAGCCAGCCAAGCAGAGCAGCAGCCAAGCAGCGAGCGAATATAAGATATAGTAATATATATATATTATAGTATATAAATATATGAATGGAGACAGAGAAGAGAGAGAGAAGGAGAGAGAGAGAGAGACGAGAGAGGAAGAGAGAGAGAGAAGAAGAGAGAGAGAAAGCAGAGTGGGGGAGAGTTTGATAGGACATACAAACATTCTTATCTTACACATAATCAACCCAAACTGTTGTATTTGCACAGCAGAAATCCCATGCTAACTTACATTTAAGGAATACGGTACAAACAACCATTTTAAAATGTCTTCCAATGGTTAACAAAACGACCATGGTCGTGCAAAGAGGTCAAAAAGCGCCGGTCACCTACACCCGAGTGTCAGGGAAGCAAGAGAGAAAAAAATGATATAAAGAATATCCCAGTTTTTGTTTGATACTTTAGATATTGGAGACAAGACAGGTTCGTATAACACAATACTCGCCCTGATACCACGAGGGTAGAATGATCATATGCATGTGCAGTAATGTGAACGAGTAAATGGCCTCGTAACAACACTGCACACGGCCATCATCTGCTGGTCCGGTGTTCACGAGCGGTCACGGCCAGGCACGCGTGACTACCACAGCCTCGGCGCTGGCTGACCTTGTCGTGACAGCCCGGGAGTGACAGGCAACAAGCAAACGCTCTCACGTCCACCATCATTATTATCATTGTATTTATAATTACCATAATAATTATCCATTTTTGTATTTGTATTATTGTTGGCTTTGTTATTGCAATTGTTGTTGTTGTTGTTACAGTAACCATTGTCAGTTTCTAGAATCTAGAAAAAAGTAGGAGAGGAAAACTTCAGTATCGTCTACAGGCGATTTTTTTTCGGTGAAGGTTGGAGCTTTGAAGCCAACATTACTATCTGGAGGGAGCATACGAGGGGAGATGAACGCCAACATTACTATCTGGAGTGAGCATACGAGGGGAGATGAACGCCAACATTACTATCTGGAGTGAGCATACGAGGGGAGATGAACGCCAACATTACTATCTGGAGTGAGCATACGAGGGGAGATGAACGCCAACATTACTATCTGGAGTGAGCATACGAGGGGAGATGAACGCCAACATTACTATCTGGAGGGAGCATACGAGGGGAGATGAACGCCAACATTACTATCTGGAGGGAGCATACGAGGGGAGATGAACGCCAACTGCAAAATTGATTTTGTGTGTGTGTGTCAATGCCATAAACACTCGAGACAAGAATTAGTGAGACTGACTTGTTATATCAATATAATAATTTTTGACGAGTTGCCGAACAGGTATGACATGATCCCGAGGAAAACAAAAGTCATATAGTCTGTGGAAATGGAATTTTCTTTAAGCCATCTCTTATCATGGACAATACGACAACAGATTGGATTGCTCCAAGGTTTTCGAACTTTAGGATTAGAAAAAAGCGAGTGAAATGTATGCCTCCATGTCACAAACTGTGATTTCAAAAACCCTCTGCCTCGGTACGCGAAGGAACGATCGGAAGATGCGTTCCGATCGTGGGAGCAACGCTGGAATCAATATCTGCACGTTCAAGGCTTCCTTACAGGGGACGGCGATGATTGGGAATTCTTGTGAGTATTCTTCTTCTTTGGCCAAATTTCCCGAGCTTTAAGGCAGCAGCAGGTTACTTGGTTGCCCTTGGCCATGAGCATCCTTAAAAAAACGTACACTGTTCAATTTCAGAGAATTTTCTTGTGATACAGAGATAAAACAGTTTCAGAGCCCCAATCTGGTTTGCTGTTCTTGAGTGCCTCAGGTAATGAAGCAATGAGCTTCTGAGTTAACAAGAATATCTATTATTGTGTCAAGGGTTTGTTTGGTCATGGTTCGCACATTACACTGGCCGCTCAGGCACCACTCAAAATGACAAGACTAAATCACTGTCACTGTTTTTTCTGCAGTCGTCAAGCCACAACAGCAGCTTCCAGCATGACGTGCCCGATGCTGATCATTTTTCTTACTCAAGTTACAACTATTTGTTTAAAGTTTTAGTGTCCAGAAGTTATTTTTATACATGAAGAGGACGTCAATTCCTTGCCTTGCTTTTATGGCTGTCTGTAAAAACCTTGCTTCATGGTGTCATATTGATAATATATTTTACGTCCTCTCATTTGGTTGTTTCAATTCAATGATAAACTAGTGATAGCAGCAATAGCACGTAAAAGGCTCTTAATGCTAACATCAGTCTGAGGACTAAACATAAGAGGCTGCTCGAGGCTTGCTGTTTTCAGAATGCTGTCATGAATAATTTTGCATGCAGCCTTTACACTCGCATTACTGACTAGAGTTTGAGAGAGAGAGAGAGAGAGAGAGAGAGAGAGAGAGAGAGAGAGAGGGAGAGAGGAGAGAGAGAGAGAGAGAGAGAGAGAGAGGAGAGAGAGAGAGAGAGAGAGAGAGAGAGAGAGAGAGAGAGAGAGAGAGAGAGAGAGAGAGAGAGAGAGAGAGAGAGAGAGGGGAGAGAGAGAGAGAGAGAGAAGAGAGAGAGAGAGAGAGAGAGAGAGAGAGAGAGAGGGGAGAGAGAGAGAGAGAGAGAGAGAGAGAGATAGAGAAAGAGAGAAGAGAGAGATGAGGAGATGGAGAGAGGCGAGAGAAGGAGAAGAGAGAGAGGAGAGAGAGAGAGAGAGGAGAGAGGTGAGAGCGAGAGAGAGAGAGTAGATGAGAGGAGAGAGAGAGAGAGGAGAGAAGAGAGAGAGAGCGAGAGAGAGGAGAAGAGAGAGAGGAAGATTGAGAGAGAGAGAGAGAGAGAAGATGGAAGAGGAGGAAGAGAGGAGAAAGAGATGAAGAGAGAAGAAGAGGAGAGAGAGGAAGAAAGGAAAAGGAATGGGGGTGAAGATGGTGGACGAGGAACGAAAAAGATGGAAGGGATGAGAGTTGGGGGAAGGTACGGGGGAAGCGAAGGAAAGACCCGGGTAGAAAGGAGAAGAAGGAGGTGGTAATAAAAGTCTGGAAAAAGAAAATAGATAAAAGGGAAGGAAGGTAGGACGAGGGAGAGGAGAATGAAAAGGAATGGCGGAAGAAAGTATTGGCTGGACGAAGGAAAAGAATGAAAGTAAACGGGATGAAGTTACGGCGAGTGAGTGAAAGACGAAAACATGAAGACGGAGAGGGCAGTGAAAAGAGTGAGTGGGATAGGAAGGGGACGGAGAGGGGGAGGGGAAAGGGAGAGGGAGGTGAGTGGAATGAGAGGCTCCTTTGCGGGTCCTCTTGGCAGCGCGTGACAGTGAGGCTCAGTCAATATTGTGGCAAGTGCAGGGTAAAGTGTGCGTGCGTGCGTGCGTGCGTGCGTGCGTGCGTGCGTGCGTGCGTGCGTGCGTGCGTGCGTGCGTGCGTGCGTGCGTGCGTGCGTGCGTGCGTGCGTGCGTGCGTGCGTGCGTGCGTGCGTGCGTGCGTGCGTGCGTGCGTGCGTGCGTGCGTGCGTGCGTGCGTGCGTGCGTGCGTGCGTGCGTGCGTGCGTGCGTGCGTGTGTGTGTGTGTGTGTGTGTGTG
This sequence comes from Chionoecetes opilio, assembly GCA_016584305.1. Taxonomy (NCBI): domain Eukaryota; kingdom Metazoa; phylum Arthropoda; class Malacostraca; order Decapoda; family Majidae; genus Chionoecetes; species Chionoecetes opilio. The sequence continues at coordinate 92,574 of JACEEZ010019812.1, read as the reverse complement.
TGTGTGTGTGTGTGTGTGTGTGTGTGTGTGTGTGTGTGTGTGTGTGTGTGTGTGTGTGTGTGAGAGAGGTGTGGGCGTGTGTGTGTGCGTGTATTCTGGATTTTCCTTTACGCGAGTAATTATTCACACAGGTAGACTCACCTTTCAAGGGTAGATGATGAGTCAATGTCCAGTAACACACGTTCCAATCAATCTGTTTCGTGGGGAATATTAGTGGTGTCGTGAGGATGTAGAGAGACGCTTAGGGTTGAGGTAGTTCGTATAATTAAGTTTAAAACTATACACTTGACGAAATATGTATATGAGGAATCCCCTCGTACAATCTCGTTCTATCCCTCTAGCTCAAGCCCCTCTGCTCGTCCCCCGGCGAGGGCGGCTCTGTCCCCTGCCAAGCAGTTGGCAATTACTATGTTTATTTATCTACATATACCTCTGCTCCACTATTAAACATATAGTAATGATCAAGCGATGTTTCTATCATAGAATAAAAAACTGATAATAATAACACTCTATTTTAAATTCTATTATGTTACCATTTATTTATAAGACAAGCTACATGACATCTCTCTTTGACCCCGTCGGCCTCTCCATCCCGCTGACTCTGCAGTAACTAGGCTAAACCGGCACACTGAGTGCCCCACACATACATACATACATACATAAATACGTTTCTACCCTTATAAATGCATTAACATCGCTCGGTCACGCACCTGGCGCGCCCACGCGGCATAAGAAAATGTACCTAACCATGTTAAAAATATGCTATACTGTCAGACCTGTGAAGATTGAACTTTCTACGTAAAAGATACTGGCTAACATGATAGCTGGCTTGACACAACAACAAAGTAGCTATAGTACACTGGGATAGAAAACAATGGTGTTTAGGTAATCAAGAGAGGCGTTCTCCAGAGCGCGGTATACTGCGACTCGTCAGAGAAGGTTTAGTAATAAAAAAATATTTAGAGAATGTAAACTCTGAAGAGATTTGAGCGGAAACAGTAGAGACGTTTCTTGTAAAAATTTCCCGGGAAGCAAAACAAAAAAACCAACACCTACATAGTGACCAGAAACCGTTGATAGGAAGTTCCGTAAGGGCAAACGACAGTCACGTTATGTTCGCTCATAAAAATTATTGATACCATGAAAACGGATTAAAATGTTTCCGTTGGACTACCTTTAAAAATGTCAAATTCATATATGCCACCTTAAATATGAAGAAGGCAAATATTTGAAGCGGTAAATAGATCCCCTAGTCGGCCAGATGCATAGAGACAGATCGTCAGCCACTAAAAACTAGAGATGATAGTAAGTCCTGTGTTATAAAAGTCTGATTAATAGAAAAATTGAAAAGATTCCACCCAATAAGTCTCAAAAATCTCTGATGACTTAAAGGTGACATGCACCACAATAACATCCATGGTAAGCGTACTTACAAGACCGGATAGTAGTGCTGAATAGCATCCTGTCTTAACAAGGGTTGCAAATTTAATTTTATCTTGAACATTATCCAGTGTATGTAAGAAATCCTCTCAGTATAAAAAAAAAAACCTCGCGGTTACTCTCCCACTAGCTGCATCTACCATGTTTGGCTAATAGCCGCAATATTGGAAACGACCACAGTGAATGAGGATTCAAAAACTAGGAAAGCTTATAGGTCAAATGGGTTTGAATGGTCAGAGAATAAAAAATCACTTGAGAACGTCTAAACGCACAGTCGCACTGTTCAGCACCCTATTAAGCCGATTGGCTGTTAATAGGTAAAGGCAAAATATTTAAAAGCTGTTGGAGATCAATGTCAAGAATGTCCAAAACCTTTTAACTGTTAATGTAATAAACCATTAAGTTAGCCGCCAAAATAGTAACCAGTCGTTTATAGTCCTCCTGCAAGTCTCGGACATGTTCATCCATAGCTGTCTCAAAAATATGAACTGAGACACCCCACCGAAAGCATTGACAAGGTCTTGCTTGGTTTGGGCATGCAAAGGAATGGAACCTATAACAGGTTGGCATGCAACAAGGTAGCTTCATGAAGGTCAGTCGATCCTTCCGAAGATCTATAATGATAAAAAATGCAAAATGCATTTCACATAGCATGATGTGAAAGAAAATTAGTTAGACTCGGGGTCGTAGATTATAGCCGTGCTTGGCGTTAGTGGTGATTGGGTTAGTGGAAGTGCGTGGAGGTAGGTAAGCACAATCAGCAAAAGCCGGGTCCCGTCGGGCATTGGTCTTCCTTAACCTGTCATTATGAATTATTTGGACAGTTTGAAGAAGTATATCCAATACCTCAAACTTATTGCCATGCTTCTCACCAACAACAATGCGCGGGCCCAAGAATTTCGGTGCCAACTTGGAATTCCTACTTGGACTCTGAACCATTACGGTATCGCCTTTTCTTATTGTAATAGGAACCGCACGCTTATGATGTTGTGCCATCATCTCTGCACGAGAAGCTTGTAGCTTTACCTTGACCTTTTTGTGTATATTAGTAAAGACATGCAAATGTTGATCCAGATAGCTATCTATGTTATACACAGGTTTATTGGGCTTGGCCAATAGGTCATATGTCATCCGTTTATCCGCACCATAAAGTATGTAGTGAGGAGACTTGCCCGTGGACTCGCAAACTGAACTATTAATGCAAGCCGACACGTAGGGTAACCAATCTTCCCAACTGTCGTGCAAACTGTTTACAACAGGTCTCAACGCGTCAAGGATCTTCCTGTTAACGCGCTCCGCCAGCCCAATCGAGCTTGGATGGTATCAATCAATCAATCATTGGGGGCATACGCCGGGGGGACGCATCGCCTCGCCCACCTACGACGCCACTCCCGGGGGTCACCCACGCGCGAGTTCCCATGCAGGCCCCTTTTCCCCATACCCAAGCAGCTCTCGACAAGAAACATAAAACTTGCCCCAGCCACGAGCCTTGTGGGCCCCCCCTTGGCCTCCTCCACGCCGGATTGTCTCTTACAGATACAACCGATGGGAAGGATCGGTTTCAGGGTAGCGTGCCACATGCCCATATAGCCGAAGGTTGGCGCGGGACGGACAAATGAGGTAATAGGCCTCGATTCAGTCTCACGGTGCAATCGCTGATTTGACACGTAATAATCCAGCGATACCCATGATTCTGCGAAAGACACTTATTACCAAAGGCATTGATTCGTCTCTTCAAGTCACTATTTTTTTTTATAACATTTGTGCCTATAGCGCCTGTAGGCAGTGGGGACCCAGGGCTCGGATGGTAGGCCCTGGAGGTTCACTTGAGGGTCTTTATGGTTTGGTCCTCGCCCGTTGGTGGCGCAGGCAGGTTTCTTATAGTGACGCCGTGAGGCTCATGCCGCCCCCCTGTGTCTCCGATGCACTCGCAGTCGAAAGGTAGAGTTGATAGGCAGGGCATGTGGGTGTTCTTAGGGCACTCGCGGTGCAGAAAAAGGTTTTGGGTTCTTCGGGGATCGAACTCAGGTCACCGAGAACGCCAGTCGGAGACTCTAAACCGCTCCGCTACCTCCTCCCCTTGTACCGTTTTTCCCCTTGTGCCCCTCCCCTACTACCGCAATTTTTGTGTCCATGTCTCACAACCATAGAGTAAGCAGGGATTTACAAGCGACTTGAAGATCCGGATCTTTGTCCTTCTGCATAGGTACCGACAACGCCAAATACTCCGCTGAGCGAGTCCATAACACCGTGGGTATGCCAATCCACCATAAGACTTCTTGACGTGACCCGCCGTCTTATGGACTGCGGTACCAAGGTATGTAAAACTTTCCAAGATCTCAATGTCCTCGCCACACGCATGAACAGACTGTACTGCTTCATTAGTAAGTCTCTAAACACCTGGACCTTGGTCTTGAGCCAGGAGACCTCAGTCCCAAAGGTTTTGCCTCCTCGTGCAGCGCCTCGAGAGCCATCACCAGGACCTCCAGCGACTCAGCAAAGATTACTGCATCATCGGCAAAAACAAGATCAGTGATCTTGGTGTTGCCGACGGATGTTCCACAATCACTTTGATCTACAACTTGTCCAATACCCAGCCAACAAGCTTTTGAAAAGTGATGGGGCAAGGACGCACCCTTGCCTCACTCCTGTATTCACAGGAAAGGGGCTGGATACACCTGCCCCACTTCACAGCACTCTCAGCCCCAGAATACAGATCAGTTATCAACCAAATAGTCCTTGCAGGAATCCCTCGAAGTCGCAGAAGGTCCCAGAGGGGACTCACGATGCACTGAGTAAAAAGCCTTCTTGAGATAAACCCATGGGCTGCAAGCATCCCCTGTCGAAACTCACGTTGGCGTTTCCACCAGGACACGAAGCGCTAGGATACGGTCCGTTGTTGACTTACCAGGCGTGAACCCCAGACTGCTGAGGTCCTGATGCTTCACCAGATGACTGCGAATCCGTGTCAGCAATAGATGGGCAAGCACCTTCCCTGGTACGCTGAGCAGTGTAATACCGCGGTAATTGTTGCAGTCCTGACGGTCCCCTTTCCCTTTCCAGATAGGGACGACCACCCCTTTTCCAGTCAGGAGAAATGGTACCTGATTGCCACACGGCAGTCAGGACAGCATGCAACCCGCGGATCATGGCCTCACCCCCATTTTGAGGAGCTCCCCCACTGATATTACAAACACCAGCTGCCTTTCCACCCCTCAACTTTGCTCAGCCCTCTCGACTTCGTCAAGAGGGGGTGCGGTTCGTCAATGGGAGGATCGGCATCCACTGCCTGTAACCCAGTGGTGGAAGCTGCTCAGTTGGAGGGTCCACCGTGAACAACTGCCCAAAGTACTCAGCTAAACGAGCCATCTGCCCATCCATGTCCGACACGAGGCGCCCATCTGCTGTTCGATAGCACTCGCCGAGAAGGGACTTGGAACGGAGCTTCTTCGGGGCTCGGTAGGCGGGTCGGAGGTCATTAGCGTTCAAATGACCTCGACATCCTCAGCGAGACTCCTACATACCTATCCTTGTCTCTCCTCAGGAGGGTTCTAGTCCGGCGTGACAGAGCCCTGTACTGGTCCCGGTTCCCAGCCAGCCTGGCAGCGCGACTCCTCCTCGATTTTCTCCAGCGTCTCCGTCGAGAAAAAACCCACGCCTTGACCTCGGGCGCTCCCCAATACCCCCCTTGGCAGCCTGTAGAGTTTCACGTTTGAAGGTATCCCACAGTCTACAGGGTCCCCGAGAGCACCGGCACATCAAACTGATTTGAGACTGCAACCGCATACTCATGAGCACATATCAAGCCCTTTCAGTTTCTCAAGATGAAACACGTATGGTTACCTCTTGAAATTCTTCTGGACTTGACATGAAGCTTAAGTATAGCAACAACAAGTCTGTGATCTGTTCCAAAACTCAGCACTCCGGTAAACCCTGCAGTTCTGGAGGATCCTCCAACGAGTACTAGCGAGGATGTGGCCGATCTCCTTAGCTACCCCCCGGCATTACTATACCATGTCCAGCGGTGCAGCTCTGGCCTCTGATACCAAGAACCTGAAATTTCTAAACCTTCGGGATCTTGCAAAGTTCAAAGCAGAGAGCTGTTGGTGTTTCTGGTACCGGAGCCATGGGGACCAACACATAACTTGTAGCCATCTCTGGATGGTATGCGACCGTGAAAGTCTGCTTAATATTGTACAATGTACAAATCTCCGTAAGAAATGGCTTTAGGGAAAACTCTGCGCCATTATCACTGAGCAATACTTTTGGGTGTGGAATAAGGGCGGGAAAAGATGAGTTATTAATGCTTGGGCTATAGTCGCAGCCGTTTTATTCTTCACCGGTGCAAGGACTACAAATCTTGAAAAGTGATCTACACACACCAGAAGATATTGTGAGCCGTGATGACTCTTGGGTAACTGTAGAAGATCTATAGCAACTACGTCCCATGGATGCTCAGGTGGTGGGTATTCAAATATAGGAGCGGGTCTGGAGTCGCCCCTTTTTTTTGGGCACAAGATACACACCTGGCAACATATTCTTAAATGTCCACACGCAATCGGGGGCCAAGAATCCACACGCCTGGCGGCTGCTAGGGTACGATTACGTCCCGGATGTCCAGCCATGGGCACATCGTGCACAATTTTGAGGACCGTCGGAACGAAAACGTCAGAAATAACATATTGTTCCACTGGGTCTCTTTTCTGTGGCCAATGTCGGCACAGTACCTTGTCAATCGACAGGAAAAATTGTGAGTAATTCACTGATAATGCTGGTAAGGAGGTCTCATCGCCAGACTCCCGAACTAAATTGGCTTACCCCTCTGTTTTTATTTTATTCTCTTACTGTCTTCTTTATGGGGACTGGCAACTAAGCTGGCTTTGTGTTACCCATTTTTGTTGTGCCCTTGGCCAGTTCCTTGTGATGTAATAAAAAAAAAAAAAAAAAAAAAAAAAAAAAAAAAAAAAAAAAAAAAAAAAACTTCAAGACATAGATGACCTTCCCCCAAATTTCATGTTTACGTTGTTCGACGCCCAATTCATAGAGTGACAAATTCGGCACGGGATATTTCCCTGTGACCGCACCCACCACCGGAACGTTTCGCGATAACGCGTCCGCTACCACATTTGCACGTCCGGGCAAATATTTAAAGGTTGGGTTAAACTCTTGGATCGTCAGGTACCATCGTGCAAGCCTACCAGATAAATTCTTACCCTTAAATAACTCAGTAACGGCTGCATGGTCGGTATAGACAGTTATTGGATAGCCAAAAATAACGTCTTTAAATTGTTTGAGAGCCCAAATTACTCCGAGGGTCTCTTGATGTGTAACGGAATAATTTACTTCCGCCCGGGGTAAGAACTCTGCTCGCATACGCGATTACACGGTTCTTCCCCTTTCATCTTTTTTCATTAGTACTGCCCCAAGTCCCTTAGCCGGCGTCTGTACATAGCTCAAAAGGAGCTGAAAAATCTGGGAATGCCAAGACAGGAGCGTTCACGAGTGGCAGTTTTAAAATCTACCAAAATTGCTCCTGAGGAGCATCCCAGTGAAATGGACATCTTTTTTTTAACAGCTGGTTTAGGGGAGATGGGCCCTTCTGGCGAAATCTTTTATAAAGGGGCGGTTAGAAGCCCGCTAGTCCCAAAAAGGATCTAACATTCTCAACACTCTGGAGTTGAGGAAAGTTTTTGATGGCCAATACTTTATCGTCCATGGTGTGGAGTCCCTCCCGGTCGACAGTATGGCCCAAGAAGCTAATCTTAGCTTTTAAAAATTCACACTTGGTGAAATTGGCTTTGAGACCAGCTGACAACAGTCGCTGCAAAAACTGACTCTAAAGTTTTAAAGTGAGGGCTCATGGTCTTTGGGAGCAATTATAATATCATCCAGGTATGCGAACACGGAGTTACCTATCATACCGGTAAAAATTGTATTTATCATTCTCTGAAAAGTAAGCGGCGCAGATTTCAAGCCAAACGGCATCCGAAGCCATTCGTAGTGACCTCCCGGCGTACTGAACGCCGTAACCTCTCTGGAGGATTCTGCCATGGGTACCTGCCAGTACCCCGACAAAAGGTCAAACTACTGAAACTCGTATTACCCGGACCTAACGACATGAGCAGATCTTTTAGACTGGTAACGGATACCTGTCATCTTCTGAGACCTGATTCACTCGCCGAAAGTCAATAACTGGGGCGAAAAAGTTCCATCCTTCTTCGGGACAAGGAACAAAGGACTGTTCCCGGGTGAGCAAAGAGTGTTGAATAACTCCTTGCTCCAACATTTCCTCTACATGTGTTTTTTACCACATCCCGTTGGCTATGAGGTAGCCGTAAGCAGGAATGTAGACAGGTTTGGTCCCTGGACTGAGTTTAATGTGATGCTCCGCTGTATCGGTACATCAAGCTTCACCGGGGAGTGTTTGGACATCTCGGGACTGACCCCAAGAGTTCCAAAAGCGATTCTTTAACTCCGGTAGTCCACGACGTTGACAGCGAACTGAGGTGGTTTCCAGACCCTGCTCGAGTAACGGACTCTGCACGTAGCAACCCAAGCGTAGGCACTCCAATGGTTTAGTCCACCTTTCGATCATACACCAACCCTTTCCCCAGGAAACTCCATGTTTAACTCGCACTGTCCACCGTGGTGTTAACAACCAAGATGATGTGAATGTCCTGCGCTGACAGTGCTAAGTGTCGCCTTACGGCCAACGTTTACTTTACTGGGCACGAGACACACTTCACTGTCTATAGTGCATCAGGAACCCCCACTGGAACACGCATCGCCATACGATCGGGATCGTGGGCACCGAAATCGTGGCCTTCACAAATTCCAGCCCGCTGTAAGTTCACGCGACGTTGAGCATTAATTGGGGAGATAAATAGTTTCATTATCTGGACACTTGCAAGTACAACTACAAAGGGTTTTGACTATACAGCGCGCCACGTCAGCAGAACTAGGCGACTCGAAACGCTGACCGAATGCACAGGGGCTGACTTGGTACTCACGCTCTACCCAAACCCTTGGGCCCCCTGACGGGCTTAATTGAGGATCCCAGTCGTGGCCCTACTTATCGCTCTCTTCCTGCGGTGATTGACATATAGGGGAGTCGAGACATAGGAATCCATCGCGTTTACTGCTTCCCTTAAATTATTAATTTAAGTGGGATCATCCCAATTCGATAACTTCATCGTAGCTAAACCCACAGCCGTGCTACAGGGAACTGAAAGTTGAATATTACATAGAACTCCTACGAACCGGAGGAACCCTTTGTTCAGAGTATAGGTAAGATCCTTTCCCTTTATTTTTAAAGATGACTGTGACCCCCTTCACATTCAAATCACTCTGGCGAAGGGCCACCGCCACCCCATGCACTCCCTTTAGAGCCTCGTACGATCTTCAGGAGTACATTTACAGTAGCTCAGTGTCCACAGCAGGGAAAGGCTTTGATGGCTTACCTTCGTGGGTATTGCCATGATGTTTGTTTGTTGGCAGGCAGCCACAATATTGTGGTAAATCGACAAATCCGCCGTGCCTGCACGAGGAAAATCTCTCTCGCGGTTGTGTTGAGTTAACCTGGATGGTGCGACGAGGCTCGCATGTCTTCCCCCGACGACTTACCTCTCCCAGCAGCCCACCTTTGCTCATAGTTTTCGCGAGCCTCTTTAATCTGGTAGCATCGGTCAGTAGCGTGATTACCCGTACCGTGAATCGCGCAGTAGTAGGACTCCCTACTTATTCTGTGCTTTTGCTGCTGTCCCCTCCCCCGGAAGGAAAAGGAAGATTTAATCCTGGTTAAGGGAATCCCCTCGAAGCCGTGGGTGGCGTTTGTAGTTTGATTATACACTGGGGAACAAATTTTTGTTGAGTTAGGTCTGACACTTGTTATTAAGTACTTTTTGGGTGCTGAATCCAAAACTGATCTCAGTTTTTCTCTATCACGTCAAGTTTTTGAACTGTAGGATTTTCGTTTTCTTAAAAAATATGAAAAATACTGTACATAACAGTAACAGTGCTTATTTTATAAAAAGTTGCAAATGTTAACATACAATGAAAAATGAAAGAAATAGGCATGAATAGAATGTTTATTTAACATTATTATGTTTTTAGAAAGGATAAGGCTATAATTGTGTGCAGGTTAAGGTAAAAATTTACATTTGTAGCTTTGTCTGGAGTGTTCAACTTGAGGACTATCGCGTTTGATGCTCCAACAATAGTCAGCCATCATATGCACATCCCATCTACCCTGGTAACGTTCTTCCATAACCTTCAAATATTGGTGAAATCGTTCACCTTGCTCGTCGCTAGCAGCACCAAGATTTTCCGGAAAGTTGGCAAGATGGCTATGCAAAAAATGTACTTTAATACTCATGTTGCAACCAAGCGCTTTGTAGCTCTCCAATAGTTTCTGAACAATTTCTGTGTAATTACTTGCACGTGTATTTCCAAGAAAGTTCTTGACGACGTCTTTGAATGATAGCCAAGCATTCTTTTCAAGGTCTGACATAGTACCGTTGAAATGTTCATCTTTGATGAGCTGTCAAATTTGTGACCATCAAACACACCGGCCTTGATTTTTTCAATTGACAGTCCAGGAAATGCCAAGATGATGTACTTCAAACAGTCGCCATCAGTTGACAATGCTTTTACAAATTGTTTCATGAGACCTAGTTTTATGTGCAGAGGTGGGAATATTATTTTCTTCCTGTCAACAAGTGGCTCATGTACAATGTTAGGATCTCCAGGTTTAAGATCAGATCTCGGAGGCCAATTCGTCTGAACCCAATGCTTCTCTCGAGCTCTGCTATCCCACATACAGAGAAAGCAGGGATATTTTGTGTATCCACGTTGTTGCCCAAAAAGGAAGGACCCATTTTTAAGGAAACACAGATGACCCAAATTGTGTTTGTCATATTGCAAACTCAATACTCTCTTTACATCCCATATTCTTCACGAGAAAACCGAATCCCAATAGGGACTGCGCCAAAAAAATTGCCATTGTGTAGAAGGAAACCTTCAAGCCCCCTTTTGAGCTATCAATAAAAAATCGCCTTCTTTTTGGATTGTAGTTTAAACCCCTAATTCCTTCAGAAAAACCAGGAATGTTAGGAAAAACCAAAACCGCTGACTTCGAAGTACTGCAAAATGTATTTTCCCTTTGGGTTCAAAAAGTATGATACCTTCACCCCTTTGTTCAAGTATGTTTTTCTCGTTCGTCTTGATGCTAGTATTTCGAAGTTTTTTTTTGATGGCCCAATCACTTTAAAAAATCTTTCAACTCTTGCTGATCAATCCCCTACAAACGAATCCTCGTGAAGTCAAAATCTGCATCATTGCTGTCACGCGTTTTCAACTCCTCAGATTTCAGAGGGTAGTTGCTCGAAAACGCAGGGGAATTTCAGCGAATGAGGCTGAATGGGCTCACAAGGAATTTTCTTTTCTGGGGGGGTAAGCTGTGGAGAAAAAACTTACGTGTAGAAAAAAACTGCTACGTTTTGAATCACATCCCAATTTAGTCTAAATAAGCTAAAAAATCTAACTCAACAAATTATTTTTTTCAAAAATTGTTCCCCAGTTTTCACCCACGGCATGCCTTTCCCGCATTTCTGGCTTTTTGCGGACCCTTTCTTTACTGTATGTCCCTTTTTGCAGTAGGGAAAAATGATTGCCTCTCTTCTCTTTCCCTGCATAAGGGCGGGAGGTGTTATTTTGGGGTGTTGGGAATGGGAGTATTTTAACTCCAGCAACTGCGGCTGTGAAACCCGTAAGTTTTTCTGTCCCCAAAAGGGCTTGCCGTCTAAGCTGTTATAAAATCCACAAACTCGCCCTTGGGATGGAAGGGCAAAAAAAGAGCTGCTCGACGCCCCTTCCCCCCTGGACTGTGCATATAGAAAAACGTTCAAAAAATTTGGACATATTATCCCTACAAATTTATTTTCAAGTAAACCAAATATGCCTGGGTTAAAATTTGATGCCCCCTCTGTTAAACGTTTTGGGCCCGCATAGACCCATCCCAACATTTTTGGGGGACGAAAATTTGTTTATTATAGAGTCAGCCTACTTCCTGTTTAACTCGGTGGTTGCTGCTCCCCATGAAATTCTCAGAAATTTCCTGAATTTGTCGTAACTTGCCAATTTTCCCGGGGGCAGAAAGTGTGTGTCTGATTAAATTTTGAGCTCTCACCAGTTGCAGTCTATCGAATGAAAAAATTTTTTTTCTGCTCCCTGTTACCCCCTGAGTTCTATTACACCCTCACATAAGGAGAATTGAAAAGCGTATAACTTTCTTCTACTAATAGTCAGGTTCACCGTGTCATGCCGGGGAATTGCGTCCAAAAGCGTTTTTTATTGTTTTTAAAATGGGGGGGCAAGGGGGGGAAAATTAAAATTGTTCATCTATGGGGGGTTTTAAATAAAAAAAACTTGGGTGGCATTTTACTTTGGGGGAATTGGGGGTTTTTTTGGGGGCTTAACGGGGTACGTCATTTGGGGTTTTGGAAAAAAAAAGCGCTAATATTGTTAAACTATTTTTGTTCTTAAAATATTAATTGGAAAATTTAAAAAAAATAAGAGAAAAAAAGAAAAAAAGGATATTAAAAATTTTAATTTTTAAAAATAGTTTTTTGAATGAAAAGGTCTGTAAACCACGATATCCGCCGTCTCTAAAATATTTAAAGATTTTTGTCCTTTCACACCTTTGTTGTCCCTCTATAAAACAATTCTAACTAAATATATGTCAAAAAATAAATCAGGCCAAATCGATGATAGAAACGTAGACTTTTTTTAAAATTTTTATGTTCTTCCCAAAAAGTATTCAATCAAAATAATCACCGTACTAAAGATTTTAAAAACCCACACTTTTTATGTCAAATTTTTTTTCTTTGCTCTTTATTTAGGCATTACTATATTTTACACGTTATGATTGTTATGTTTTAAAATAAAAAAAAAACCCACAAATATATAAAAAAACGTAATTTCTGACATACTTCATAGCACGGTAAAAATAAAGGGAAATAAAAATATACTTTTCTGTAATCCCACACATTCTACCCCCTTGTCCCACCAGTAATTACCCCACTAAACTCTAGATGGATCTAACAATAGACTAAATGATGTAAAATCTTAAAAAGAATCTTATGGGGGCATTTCTGATCTTAATATATTGGCTCGTTGGGTACATTCTCTTCGTCACAAATACTGTGTCTTTCACGTTTTCCACAGTGGTGCTTTGCATAAAGTGTGCTGGCAGGCGATTTTTTTTGGCATGAACGTTCACTTTCTCTTTCACGCACCTTTTCTCCACACCCAAATAGTTAAGTATGCACTGGTGCTGGCTTTTCGAGACTTGTACTGGTATAAGGTTTTTTCGTCATTTAGTTTCCATCCATTCCCCTGGGAGCAGGTTCTTTTTGGCCCCTTTTTCTTGGTAGGTTTTGTTCTTTTGGACATCAGGTTGGGACGTTGTATGTAGGGTTTCGAGTCTTCGCGTCGTGGAACTTTTTTTACCCTCCAATTCTTTACCTTTTTTTTTTTTTTGAAAAGCTTCCATCGAAATCTGGCAATGTACCACAAACTTTTGCTGGGGTATACACTGCAGACGAACTCTCGACATTGACCCAAAATCAGCTTCAGGAAGACGTCTGAACATACAAAAATCTGGGGAAAATCTTGATATCTTGCTGCTCGAAGGTATTGCAGGAAATTGGGTTTTCCCGCTTTCTTCGATATACGAAGAACTTTCCACCCCAATCCGCTTCAGTGAAGTTTGCATCCTTTTTTTGATACTCCTTCCAACGTAGTCACCCCTCTTTTATGTCAATTGTCCGGGAAGAACTTTGCTCTGCCAGTTAAAATCTTCATTGTCCTGGGAGTGTGGTTGGCAAAAAATCTTCAAAACAAGAAAAACATCTTGGCCCGGGGACCACACATACGTCTCGCGTTAGTTCCTTGTCTTGCTGCATCGATGACATGAAACGGTTCTGTGGTCAGCTTTCCCCGTGTTGTGAGGGACTATTTTGACTTGATGTTTTTGCATTTGGGGAGCTGATACCCATACCACAACAAACCCCTTTTTTACCCCCAAAAAATGCTTCACAATCGTTTCCCAAGAATTTCTGTGAGCTGGGCTTGGGGTCTACAAGTAGCAAAACTTCATAGGGCATTGCGTATGTTTATCCGTCTTGTATTATGAACTTTATGGTTTTTGCTGACCTATCGCTTGGGAAAGTGTTTTTTCTTTCATAAACCCGTTATATACTATCGAAGATGATTTGTCCCTTTACTTACCAATACACCTGTTTCATTCTCTTTACAAGCACGCCAGGGCCTAATTGTGTGCATCCCCGGAAGCTTTTTTTCAACCCCGTAACCCTTGTCCATCAATGATGATGACCGTTTTTCTCTGGCGAACCTGATTCCTCAACCCCCAAATCGTCATCGTCAAAAGAGTTCTTGTTGGGTGTAGACCGAATAATCCTCGATGGATCGGATTTCTTCGACGCCCCCTGATTACCCTCCTTCCCTCATCGTTGTGAGAGCAACGATTTTTATTGGTACCTCTTGGATGCGGGTGTAATGTTTCTATCCCTTACTGGGGGTATATATGACTCGATTTCCCTTTATGAACGAGCTCTTGTCCTCGGGATCGCAGTGTCCCATCTGTTGCAAAGAGGGGAACGAGGTGTGACCGCCATTTCAAAGTTTCCTTTTGTCCCCAATTTGTCCCCACTAGTTCTGGTCGAGACTTTGAATTACTAGGAAGCGAGCTATAACTGGGATCTTCACAAGCTTTTACAAAATTTTTTTCCCAAATCCTACTTGTCTTCTTCACACAAATGTGTTGTCTTCAGCATGATTTTTTTCATAATTTTTCCCAAAACTATTTCAAGAGGTAAAATATTTTTCAAAAACGCTTTTTATTTCGGCGATAAACTGCGAAATGACGGTACCCCCCTTTAAGCCCCCACAAAAACCCAAATTCCCAAAAGTAAAATTACCACCCAAGTTTTTTCTGTCTACTAAGACCCTATACATGCCATTTAAACAATAAAATCGCTTTTGGCACGCAATTCCCACGGGATCACATTTCAGGTACACGGCGAACCTGACTATAAATGGTCGCACGGATGACTCTGTGGAGAATTTCCTGAGAGTTTCCAGTGGTGGAGCAGCAACCACCGTAGTGAAACAGGTAAGTCATGTGACTGACTCTATAATAACAAATTTGTCGTCGCAAACTGTATGGGATGGGTCTATCGCGGCCAAATACGTTAACTGAGGGGTGCATCAAAATTCTAACGGAGGCATATGGTGTACTTGAACATAAATTAGTATGGATAATATGTCCAAATTTCTGGAACTGTTGTTCTATATGCTACATGTCCAGGGGAAGGTGCGTCGAGCAGCTCTTTCTTTGCCCTTCCATCCTAAGGACGAGTTAGTGAATTTCATAACAGCCTTAGACGGCAAGCTTATGGAGACAGAACACTCTACGGCTTTCACAGCCGCAGTTGCTGGAGTAAATACTCCTATTCCAACACCAGAAAATAACACCTCCCAGCCTTCTAATTGGCGAGACGTCGAGAAACTTAACCCTTAGGTTCGCAGAACATAAAGGTGTTTCTGTTCGTACTAGTCGACCTATTTCTTCCCCTTCTCAATCTGCAATACGTTCCCACTCCCATGATCTTGATCACCCATTACCTATTGATGATTTTAGAATCTTATCAAAGGCAAACTTCTCTTAGTGATACTAAATTATTAGAATCCATACACATCAAGCACTTGTCTCCTGATCTTAATAATCAAGTCACCTCATGCCAATTACATATACTCAAATGATTATCACACTGTTTCGATCGTCCGACTCTCGTTCCGATCGCCCCATAGGAACCGAAATGCTACCTGTAATATCATTGTTCATTCAGTCCTCTGCCAACCTAGACAGCATACACTTCAAGGTTAGTTAAAGTATAAATTATGTTTTTAGTTTTTAGATAATATAGGATTATTTTATTGCTTTAAATTTTTAGATGTTTGCTTTTAGCAGTTTTTAGTATTTTAACGTATGTAAACCATTTTAGCCTGATGATGCCAAGTGCCTTGGCGAAACGTTGCACGCACATAAAGAACCCGAAGAAATGACGAGTGTTTTTGCCGCCCTGAAAATCTCCATATATATCTATAATAATATAAGCGAAAGTGTGTCTGTCTGTCTGTCTGTCTGTCTGTCTGTGTTGTGTGTGTGTGTGTGTGTGTGTGTGTGTGTGGTATAGGTTCCGCCCCCCGTGGCGCAAACACCTCATATCTATAATAATATAAGCGAAAGTGTGTCTGTCTGTCTGTCTGTCTGTCTGTCTGTCTGTGTGTGTGTGTGTGTGTGTGTGTGTGTGGTATAGGTTCCGCCCCCCGTGGCGCAAACACCTCATATGGCACATTTTTGGAGTCGGGTCGACCAGGGGAAGGTCATAAGCCCGCTTATGAGATGATCCGATCACTTTTTTTTTTTTTTTTTTTAGCAGCCTATTATCGAGAATTGTGAAAACAAAAGTGGGTTGCGAGAATTGAGGAAGCCTTGATGTAGGGTGATGGGTAATGGGTGAGTGAATGGGTGGGGTGATGGGTAATGGGTGTGGGGTGATGGGTGAGTGAATGGGTGGGGGGTGATGGGTTGGGGGTGATGGGTGATGGGTGAGGGAATAGGTGGGGGGTGATGGGTAATGGGTGAGTGAATGGGTGTGTGGTGATGGGTAATGGGTGAGTGAATGGGTGTGTGGTGATGGGTAATGAGTGAGTGAATGGGTGGGGGGTGATGGGTAATGGGTGAGTGAATGGGTGTGTGGTGATGGGTAATGGGTGAGTGAATGGGTGGGGGGTGATGGGTAATGGGTGAGTGAATGGGTGGGGGGTGATGGGTAATGGGTGAGTGAATGGGTGGGGGGTGATGGGTAATGGGTGAGTGAATGGGTGGGGGGAATACATACATTTCTACATCCATGATTTCAGGAAAGTTAAAAGGGGCTATCTGGAGAGTCCATGTTTGGTGGGCCTTCGGCCCACCAAACACAGGTGGTGGGCCAAAGGCCCACCAATAGCCCTCCGCAGGAGCTAGCCAAAAAGTCCGCCCGGAGGGCGGCTTTGCGGCTAGTATATATATATGTCTCTATATATATATATATATATATATATATAAAATATATATATATTATATATATATTTTATCTATATATATATATATATATATATATATATATATATTATATACACACGCCCCTACACACACACGCCCCTACACACACGCCCTACACACACACGCCCTTACACACGCCCCTACACACACACCCCCTACACACGCCCCTACACACACACGCCCCTACACACACACGCCCCTACACACGCCCCTACACACACACGCCCCTACACACACACGCCCTAAACACGCCCCTACACACACACGCCCCTACACACACACGCCCTACACACACACGCCCTACACACACACGCCCTACACACGCCTCCCATCCCGCGCTTCCACATCGTCTGTTCACTTTGGCCTTCCATAAGATATACATTTAAGGTAGCTACTAATGATATTTTGTAATTTTTTGCAAGGACTTCATTACATATACATAATGACATACAGAAAATAATTGGGGGGGGGGGGAGGTTTGGGGGTTTGGGGGGGGGAAAAATGGTTGAGGGTTTTGGGGGGGGGGGGGGGGGGGGGGGGGGGGGGGGGGGGGGGGGGGGGGGGGGGGGGGGGGGGGGGGGGGGGGGGGGGGGGGGGGGGGGGGGGGGGGCTTTTTTTAAAAAAAAAATTTTTTTTTTTGGGGGGGTAAAAGGGGGGGAAAAGGGGGGGGGTAAGTGGGGGGGGGAAAGAAAAGGGGGGGTTAAAAGGAAAAAAAAAAAAAAAAAAAAAAAAAAAAAAAAAAAAAAAAAAAAAAAAAAAAAAAAAAAAAAAAAAAAAAAAAAAAAAAAAAAAAAAAAAAAAAAAAAAAAAAAAAAAAAAAAAAAAAAAAAAAAAAAAAAAAAAAAAAAAAAAAAAAAAAAAAAAAAAAAAAAAAAAAAAAAAAAAAAAAAAAAAAAAAAAAAAAAAAAAAAAAAAAAAAAAAAAAAAAAAAAAAAAAAAAAAAAAAAAAAAAAAAAAAAAAAAAAAAAAAAAAAAAAAAAAAAAAAAAAAAAAAAAAAAAGGGGGGGGGGGGGGGGGGGGGGGGGGGGGGGGGGGGGGGGGGGGGGGGGGGGGGGGGGGGGGGGGGGGAAAAAAAAAAAAAAAAAAAAAAAAAAAAAAAAAAAAAAATTTTTTTTTGTTATTTTATTATTAATTTTTTTTTTAATAAATTTGATTTAAATTTTTTTTTATTATTTAATTTATAATTTTTTTATTTAATTATTAATTTTTTATTAATTATAATTTTATTTTATTGTTTTAATATTTTATTTAATTATTAATTTATTAATTAATTTAAATTGTATTTTAAAAAATTGATATTATTAGATATTTTTTTCAAATATTTAAATATTGAATTAAAAAATTTTTTTAAAAAATTTTTTGTATTATATATATATATTATATATAATATATTTTTATTATATATATATATTTTTATATAATATATTTTAAATATAATTTATATAATATATAATTTTAAATAAAAAAATTTTAAAATAATTAAAAAATTTAAAAAATTAAATTAAAAGATTAATTAAAAGGGTTTAAATAAAATAAAAAGCTAAATTTAAAAAGTAAAAATAAAAAGATAAATAAAATTATGGTTAATTTTTATTTTTTAAATATTTTTAATATTAATATATTTGAATTTTAAATTATTAAAATAATAAAATAATTAATTTA
This sequence comes from Chionoecetes opilio, assembly GCA_016584305.1. Classification (NCBI taxonomy): domain Eukaryota; kingdom Metazoa; phylum Arthropoda; class Malacostraca; order Decapoda; family Majidae; genus Chionoecetes; species Chionoecetes opilio. The sequence goes on along the minus strand of JACEEZ010019812.1, from coordinate 74,282 downwards.
AAAATAATTGATTTTTATATTTTAAATATAAAATATTTAAAATTAAATTGTTTTTAAATTATATAGATATATTAATATTTATATTGTATTTATATATGATTATTATTATAAAATATATATTATATAGTATTTATATATATATATATATATATATTGTTATATTTATGATATATATATATATAATTTATTTTTTATATAATTATATATATTTATTGATATATATATAATGTATATTTATTTGTATTATATTTTATTTATATATATATTTATTTTATTATATATATATATATATATATATTATTATTTATAATATTATATATATATATATTGAATATTATAATTTTAAAATTTTAATATATTAGATATTTTTGATATAATAATATATATATTTATATATATTGATATATTTTATAATTTTATATATATAATATATATTGTATATTATTATATTATAAAATAATATTTTTTATATATATAATATTATATATTATATATTATAATATAATATTATATATATTAAAATATATTATAAAATTATATTAATTTAATATATTATTTTTAAAGGGGGGATTATAAATTATATATATATATATATTAAATTATATATATTTATTATATATATATATATATATATTATATATATATATATATATAAAATGATTTTATATTATAATATATTATATATATATTAATTATTTTATAAAATATTATTGATATAATATTATATATATTGATTTTATATAATTAAAATATATATTTTAATATATATATTATATATATATATATTATATTTTAAAATTTTAAGGGGGGATATATATTTATTATATTTGAATATATTCTTTATATATATATTTAAAATTTTATATATATATATTTTTATATAATATATATATATATAATTTAATATAATATATATATATTATTATATATTATATATATTATATATATAATTATATTTGAATATATATATATATATATTTTAATATTATTATAATATTTTAAAATATATATATATATTATTAATATTATAATATATAAATATTTTTTTAAAAATTTATATTTCCTTTATTTTTTTTTAAAAAAATATTAGTTTAACTTCAAAATTTTAAATATTTTGTAAAATTATATTTTTTATTAATATTAATAAATTTACTACCCAAACCGCCCCCCATTTTTCAGCCTCCCCCATTTCCCTTTCCCCCCCCCACCTTTTTTCCTTACCCCCACCAAAATATCTCCAATACCCCCCTTCAATTTTCCCTTAAAATCACCAAAATTTATGTACCCCCCACCCATTCCTCCCATTACCCATCACCCCCCCAAACCCATTATACCCATTACCCCCCCCCCTTCACTCCCCATTACCCCCCACCCATTCACTACCCTTTACCCATCACCCCACCCTCACTCCCCCCAAATTCCCCAACCCCCCCAACCATTCATCCCCATTACCCATCACCCCCCACCCATTCACTCACCCCATCACCCCCCCTTCCCCTCACCCCTACCCTTCACCCACCCTTCCCAACCCCCCCCAACCCCCATTCCCCTACCCCCCCACCCATTCCTCCCCATTACCCATCCCCACACCCCTTCCTCACCCCTTACCCCATCCCCCCCCAACCATTCATTTCACCCAAATCCACCCCCACCCTTCCTCACCCATTACCCTCCCCCCCCCCCATTCACTCACCCTTTCCCCCCCCACCCCACCCATTCCCACCACCCCCATTCCCATCACCCCCCCCCCTTCCTCACCCCCCCCCCCCACCCATTCCCCCCCCCAAACCCCCATTAACCCCCCAAAATCCCCCCCCACCCATTCACTCACCCATTCCCCATCACCCCCCCCCCAATTCCTCCCCCTTCCCAACCCCCCCCCTTTCCCTCCCCTTTACCCTCAAAACCCATTCCCCTCACCCCTAACCCTACCCCCCACCTTTTCCCCCCAAAACCCCCCAACCCTTTTTCCCCCCAACCTTACCCACCCCCCACCCACACCACCCAACCCCACCACCAACCCCAAACCGCAAACCCACTTTTTTTTTTAAAATTTTGTAATTGTAAAAAAAAAAAAATATATATTATGGGGGTTTTATTTAATTGATTAAAAATTTATATTTTGGGGAAAATTTTTAAAAAAAAAAAAAAAAAAAAAAAAAAAAAAAAAAAAAATTTCGTTTTTATATTTATTATAATTTTTAATAAATTTATTAATTTTTAAATTTTTAAATTATAATAATATATATTTTTAATATATATATTATTTTAATTATTTTAAAATATATTATTTTAATATTATAAAATATATAAAACTAATATATATATATATATTATATAAATATATATTAATTTAATATATTTTGTTTATATAATTTTTTTATATATTTTATATATATATATTTGTTTATATATATATATTTTATTATATATATATAATTTATATATATTTTTATATATATAATATTGATATATATATATATTAATATATATAATTATTATATATATTTTATATATATTATATTTATAATAATATATATTATTGAATTATTATTTAATTATTTATATTTTAATATATATATTAATATATATTGATATATAATATAATATAATATATATATTATATTATTATATATATATAATATATATATTAAAATTTTATATATATATAAAATATATATATATATTATTTATATATATATTATTTATAAAATATTTGATATAATATTATTATTATATAATATAATATTTATAATTATATATAATATTATTATTATATATTAATATATATTATATAAATTTATTTATATTATATATTATATATTTTTTATATAAATAAAATTTTGATATTTTTATTTTGATATATATTAATATAGATTATATAATATATATTATATAATATATATATATATATATTATATTATTTTATATATATATTATTATATATAATTTTTATATATAATATATATATATATATTATTATATAATAATTGATATATATTATATATATTGAATAATTAATTTTTTATATATTTTTTTTTATATATATATGATTATATTTTTTTAAATTTTATATATATTGAATATATATATTTTTAAAATTATATATTAATATAATAAAATATATATATTAATAATTAAATATATAATATTATATTAATATATATTTTTATTATATTATTATAAATATATTAATATATATAATTTAAATTTATTTATATTAATATAATATATATATAATATATATATAATATTATATATATTAATATATATATATATTAAATTTTTATATTAATATTTTATTAATATAAAATATATATATATATATATATTATATATATATATTTTATATATAATATTATTATATATTATATTTATATATATTTTATAAATAAAATATATATATATATATATATAAATAATTTTATATATATATTATATAATATATATATATATCTATTTTTTTATTTTAATATTTAATATATATATTATATATATATTTAATTATTATTTTTTTTTATATATATATATATAATAATATATATATATTTATATATATATTAATATTATATATTTTGTAAAAATTTTATTTTAATATATTTTATATTATTTATTTATTATTATTTTAAATATATAATTTGATATATATTTGATATATATATTTTAATAAATAAAATTGATTATATTTTTATTAATAATATTGATATTATATATAATTTATATATTTTGTATATATATTTTATATTTAATTAATTTGTTTTATTAATATTATATATATTATATATGTTATTTATTTTTAATATTTTTATATTGTATATATTTTATATTATATATTATATATTTATATATATTATATATATATATATTATATAATTATTATTTATTATTTATTTATAGATATATAATATATTTTTTTAATTATTTTTATTGTATATATATAATTGTTGGGTTTTAATATTTTTTTGATTTAATAGATTTAATTATATATTATTGATTTATTTTTTTATTATATAGAATTGTTATATTTATTATTATATTTTTAATTATATATATATATATTTATATTATTTATTAATTATATATAAAATTTTTTAATATTAATATTATATTTTATATTATTTTTAATTTATATTAATATTATTGATTATATATTTTAATATTATATATTGATATATAATTTTAAATATTGATATATAAATATATTTTATATATATATTGATTATATATATTTTATTGATATATATAATAAAATCATATAATATATATATCGATATAAAAATTTTATTTTATAGGGATTATTATATATTATTCATATATATTTTATATATATTGATATATTATATATTATAAAAATTATAATATTAATTTTTTATATATTTATATATATATATATAAAATATATTATATATTATATATAATATAATACGTCATACAGGAGTATGTTGTGAGAGGTATATTCATAATAAAATCTTTTACATTATTAGAAACGATCAACGCCCTCTTTTTTTTCTGTATGATCCCCAAATGGGGAGTTTTCAAAAGCTCACGTCAAGCTGTTTTCGCGTTTGTCTTATCCTCTGCCCTTTGAGCGTGAAGGGTCTACATTTACCGTAAAATTCCCTGTCTTTTTTCGGGAATATCAGAATTCCCCTTCAAAACAACAATGAAAACAGTTTCCTAAAAAAATGTATTTTTTCATTTTATTTGTGAGCCTTGGTGAAAATTTTGGCAAAACAATTGAATACTTGAAAACTCTATTTTTAAAAATCGTCTTTTCATGAATAACGCAAGTTCAAGCAGAAGAGGCTTCAGGAAATATCCCTGTATGTAAAATTCACGGGGGTACTATTTTTTGGGTGGGGTTTTTGTCTGTCTTTCGACGAAAATTTAACCAAGAAGTAATTTTACGTGTTGGCAAATCGAGAACGTACGGGATGGAACATTTAAAGGGGGGTTTTTTTTTACATGGGGAGGGTCCGCCGCCCCCCCGATCCACCTCAATGTCCTTCCCTCTGAATCAAAACCAACCCTTTTCCCCTGAAAAACCCATGTCCTCTGGTTTATCCTATTGAACGAAGGAGGGGGGGGGTGGGCAACCCCCCCTCAAAATTCTCACACCTAACGGCTGAGGGGGTATGAAGGAGACGAAAGGGCTTTCAAAGAGGAAAATTCTGCTGTGCACGGTTTATTCGCAAACTACTCTCCCACAGTACAAAAGTGACTCACGTCTGTCCGTAACTACACGCGCCACCCGATCCGCCCCCAAAAAACAAAAGTCACAGTGCGGGGGGGGTATACCAAAAAGGGGGAATTTTACAAAGCAGGGGAAAAAAAGAACTCTCCTTTTTGGGGAAAGGGATGTGGGGGGGGTGCCACGAAAATTTCCTTGAGGTGGGTGTGAGGATAACGGGATGTGATGTTTATGAAGCCTCTGTATTTGGAATTTGGGGGGGTATCAGGTATGGGCATAAGTAAGGGAGCGGGGCCCCTGAGCTGTCCACCCCGTTCCGCGGCGTGTCGTGTCAACAGGAAAGTGGGGTGATAGCAGATCCCGGGCCGCGGGATGGTTTCTGTGGAGATGCTGAAAAGCCCACTTGTCTTGGTTAAATGTTCGTGTAAAAAAGACATATAAACCCCAAAATGGTCTCAGCGAATGCTTAATACAAATAAAAAATTTGCTAAAGCCCCATTCTGCTTCAAATGCTTATTTTCATGAAAAAACGTTTTTAAAGATCGAGTTTTCAATATTCAATTGTTTTTTGGGCCCAATATTTTCACAAGTGCTCACAAATAAATAATAAACTAAATTTTTTATTAGGGGAAATTTTTTAGTTGTTTTATTGAAGGGGAATTTTGAATTCCCGAAAAAATACGGGAATTTAGGTAAAGATAGATCATTCAGGCCAAAAGGGCAGAGGATGTGAGATCCGAGAGACTCTGGGGTTAGCTTTGCAAACTCAAATTATGTATATTTTAATGAAGTCCTTACAAAAAATTACAAAATAAATACCTTAAATGAATATCTTATGGAAGGCCAAAGTGAACAAACAGGTGGCAGCGCGGGGGGGGAGGAGGCTGGGGGCGCGGGCATAGAGGCAAAAATGGGGCCTGGGAAGTATGGCCAAAACCCCTCCCACTAAAGGTCTGGGTGTGTGTGTGTGTGTGTGTGGGCGGGGGCGTTGAAAGGGGTGAAGACGTGTGGAAAGGTGGGCGTGTTTTTACGTGTGCATGTGGGTGGGGGGGTGGTCGCCGGAAAAAGAGAAAGAGAGGACATGGGGGCGGGGGAGGTGAGGGAGGGTGACAGGGTCAAAACGTTTTGGGCGGGGGGAGGGGGGGCAGGGTGGGGGCGGTCAAGGCGTGTGGGGGGGTAGGGCCCCCAAGAAGGCTGTAAACGTATAATTTATCATGTTATTTCTTTACTGTCGCCTTGTTTTCATTTTAACCCGAGGAAAAACTGAAGAAATTAATTTTTTCCTTTTTTTTTTTCTCTTTCAAACCCCCGGTATCCATAACACTGGTCTTATTTATTTACTGTATGTATAAATTTTTATTATTATTTTTATTTTTATTTTATATAGTAGTGTATAGAGTAGAGTAAATAAGTAGCGTAGTAGTAGAAGAAGTACAGTAGAAAAAGTAGCAGTAGTGTATAGAAATGTAGCTTAGTATAGGGATTTAGTAGTAAAAGGAATGAGGGGAGGAAGTAGCAGTTTGGGGGGTTAAATGGGGGGGGTCATAGGGAAAAAGGGGGTTTTTAAATTTAAACCACACACACACAAACACACACACACACACACACACACACACACACACACCACACACACACACACACACACAACACACCACACACACACACACACACACACACACACACACACACCACACACACACACACACACACACACACACACACACACACACACAACACACACACACCCACAACACAACACACACACACACACACACACACACACACACACACACACACACACACACACACACACACACACACACACACACACACACACACACACACACACACACACACACACACACACACACACACACACACACACACACACACACACACACACACACAAATACGCAAAAAAAGAGGAGAGAGAGAGAGAGAGAGAGAGAGAGGAGAGAAGAGAGAGAGAGAGAGAGAGAGAGAGAGAGAGAGAGAGAGAGAGAGAGAGAGAGAGAGAGAAGGGAGATTATACTGTGTAGCCTAGAAAAGCTATTTAGTGTGTCGTGTTTTCAGGTGGTAACGAGAATATAAAATTGAAAAATGTAGACACATTCAATGAATCTATTGCAAATGGTTGTTCATATTCAGCCTTTCAAGCCAAACATACCAAAGCAGTTTTACGGGACAAAATAATTTCCACACACCCTGCCTTCACCTTCCTTGCCCCGTCACCTCACAGCCCCCCCACCAAGCTCTCCCCGAACCTTCTCTCTTCACTCCAAGCTTTCCCCACTCGTCCCTCTCAACACCTCCACCTTTCGTTCTTTTCATTTATCCACTAGTGACTTCTTCAATTGCGTTTGTTGCTCAACTTAACAATCCCCTTCATCTTTTCTGCTCCCCTATCCTACCTTCATCCATAACATCCATCCATCTCGGTCCTGCATCATGCTTTCCCTCATCATCCACTTCCTGCTATCCACGCCGTCCTTCGCATCGCCTCTCAATCCTTACTTATTTCCAGTTATTTGTTTGACTCTTTGCTCCAGTCATAGACACCATCTTGATCAGCCCAGCATTCCCCTCATCCATCCTCCTCATAACCTACATCTTGTATTCCCACTTCTCGTTGTCCTGACCTGCCTCATCCCTAAGTCACATCCCACCACTCCCTACTCCCTCCTTCCCTCACACTGCTAACTCAGCCCTAACGTACAAATGTAACTCAAAATATACCTTTAAAGAGCTGTCCTATTTACAGCTTCCCCCCTCAGTCCTTTAGCTTGACTTAGCCTCTTTTCAACCTCATTCTAACCTGCTCTCACCTCCCTCTCGACACCAAGACCCGCATCTCAATCCCTTTTACCCCCTCTCGTGACCCCGCCCCTTATGCCACTCCTAACCTTGTCCTGTCTCATGACCCCGCCCCTTATGCCACTCCTAGCCTTGCCCTTTCTCATGACCCCGCCCCTTATGCCACTCCTAACCTTGCCCTTTCTCATGACCACGCCTTGTTCCCACACCTTCGCCTTGCCTCATAAACTCTCGCACCTCCAACTGACACCAACAAGATCTTCCTCCACGCCAGGAAACCATCGCCCCCTTCCCTCCGTCGCCCCCCTGCCCCGCTGCTGCGCCCTTTGTCTCGCTGCCTCCGGCCTCGAGTGTTCCGCTAGGTGCGTAATGTGGCCACGCACCCTTATATGGGATTAATTACAGCCTCACTTTCTCCTCCTGTCTTTCTGTTCGACTCCGGCAAAAAGATAAAAAAAGGGAAGGAAAGAACAGTCATCATTCTAAAACGTACAGAAAACGTATAAGTATGGTGAGGCGTGATTGGTTAACGCGTGCGTGGAGGAGCTTGGCGGGGGACTGGGAGACGCTGACCGCTTGGTGGACGAGTGAGGAACTCAAGGAAGGGCGAGGGACGGATGCGAGGAAATTTGAAGAGTGAGACTGAGTGAAATTACTCAATGTTGGTCTTACAGAGAGGCTTATCATCAAGCCAGAGTAACGAGTAATGTCAAGGTGCATTCTTTTCTTATAAATTCACGGCTAATAAAGCAGAAGAAATACGATGGAAATACTAGAGACTTAAAGCTCGACATGCCTTGCCACTTCGCCGTCTCCGTCGCTGGAGTCCCACGAGCCATCAGGTTCACGTAATAGGGAAGTATTTGTACCTGTGCTGTGTTTTCCCCTCACATCTATTTCACCACGGGCATGGGGGGTGGGGACACGAATTAATATCAAATGGTAATAATTAATTATAAAAAGAGAAAGTCTTGTCTTCCAATAGCGATTGAAAAGTAACCGACACAATAAGTCTAGTACACGACCCGACACGGTGTGCACGACACGGTGTGCACGGCAGGGACAAGACGAATAACCCTGACGTGGCACACATACAAGACACCACTCAATGTTCTGTTGCTGATTAAAACGACTACGCTTCCCATCTCCTCAGAGTTCACAATTTTTTTCAACATATGAATCCACATGCAGGGAAGAATCAAAACATAAAAAAATATACTATATACGTACTGCAGCTCCATAACGGAAAATACAATTTCAGTCATGAGCCAGCGTGCCACAGCCATAAGTTCTTGAGGCTCAGCAATTCATGTCTGCCAACAGGAATTTGTCTCACAGATGCCGTGGTCACTGGGGAAACTCAACAGTTGCCGCTCGACACTAGTCAAAGCTTTTACTGAAAGGTCATCAAGCCTTTTGCTGCGGCGCCGACACATCACCGGCAGCAGCTCTGAGGATGAAGGAGGCAGAGTGGAGGAGGAGGAGGGGAGGGGGATGGGAGGCGCTGCACCTGTTGATTAGGTCATTAGGACACGGCTGACGATACGATCTGTCTGGTGTTATGAAGTCATCATTGTGTTGGTAAATACACGGACATCTGGAAAACCGCCTAAGTGTTTCCAGGCTGCGGAAATAAAAGGTCGATCAAACAAATTCTCTGGACGCATCCACAGAGCTATTTGAATGAAGAAAAAAAAAGTGTGCCCTTGCCTTCCCTTGTTCCCCAGGTAGTTCGCCTCCAGCCGGTCACCGAGACATGTTTCATACTCGGCTGGTCACGGCGAGTCAGGGCGGGGTGAGAGAGCCATCACGACCTTGCTTGACCTGGAATATTATGACCCGTTAAGGCGGTGGGTCAGATATGTTAGCGACGAGGTGAAGAGAGAGATCGAGGGGCGTGACTTAGGGCCCAGGGGCGGGAGGTGAGAAAGGATGAAACGAAAGCAGACAATAAGACGGCAAAATCATGAACAGTAAAAGAAGTCACTGCTCACAGACCTGGAAGGAAAAAATAATCTGAGTCTCTAAAAAGAAAGAACAAAAATACAACTGACGAAAGGCAACAGCAACAAAATCTTTCAATGTGCGAGCGTTAATGGTTAGTGAAATGAAAGGGAAAAAAAGTACGAATGAAATAAAGAGAAAGTAAGTACAATTAGAATGATGCGCGAGGCATGCATAGCTAGAGGTACTACTTCCACGCGGCATGACAGATCACACAGAAATACCGACCTACAAACGACCTCCAGATAAAGCTGAAAGAATCTCATTAGAACTTTCATCCTTGTGGTAAGTGAGCGCGGAGTGGCGTGTGAGGCGCGCGTGGCCGTCCCGCAGGATTTGGAACACCAGCTGTCACTCGTCCCGCCCTCTAATGCCACTTTCCGGCCGAATTTGGTGGTAAATATTCTGTACTGGACACAGGAGACACATTCCTGGCAGGTCGACACGTTTTCCCGAGCGTGGAAACACAGCAGGAGCCCTGAGCGCCGAGCGGCTGCCCTGCGTAACCACGGAGTGTGATGGCGCGGCAGCACGTGAGAGGCCAAGGCGAGTCGCTGACCCACTCAATATTTATGTAAAGGTTGACCATATGGAAAACAGTCGCTTTATTACAGCATCTCCTTCGGCAAAACAACATCCGACCCAGCTATGCGTCCTACCCTGAGGCCGACTCAGTCCTTCCGTGAGGGGCTCCAGGTACAAGGAACGAAACTGCCGCAGGTGAATCAGTGACGGTGTGACCTAACCTGCCACTGACCCTCGGGAGCAGCAAGGGAGGCCTGGTACTGACACTAGTCCCCCTCCCCCCTCGTGGAGCGTCCGGCGGGAAGAGAAAGGGAAGGAGGGTGGGTGGGTCATTGGGTGAGTGAGTGTGGGTGGGAGTTAAGAAGGGAGGAAAGGTAGAGAGAGAGTGAGAGGGGAGAGTGAAGTGAGTGTATAAGGAGGTATATAGGAGGAGGTATGTATTATAGGAGGTATCAAGAGAAATCGATCCTATCAAAACTCTAATCAGAATTTCTCAATTTGTCGCGAGTGGCTGCATATTATGCATTAATGTTTATCCTCCACGCCGCCCTTAGTCAGGCAAGGCCCGGCCAGTCACACTTGACTGCGCCCGACCCAAAGTACTCAGAGTTAGAGTGGGATTCCAGTCTGCACGCACATCACGCCTCCCCCTGATGGGCGAGGGTGCGGGCGTGGCAACTCCATCTGGCAGCCTCTCGCCGCACTGGTTTCGGCGCCGCAGGAGGGATCACCCGCCCACACCGCAGCCGAGAGGCCAAAGGTCGGGGACTTACTGGGCCGTCTGAGCCCGACCACACCATGGTGACGGCAGAGAATGTTCCAAAAATATATAAAATGTAAGTAGAGATCAATTCAAACTTTAAATATTTCAAACAAATAATCATGAACCCTGGACGGGTCAAGGCTTCTTGGAATTGCTGGCCATAAAATTCGTCCCTTCCCTTGCCAGCAAGTCACATGGACATTTATCGTCACGCCCCGCTGCCGCGTGTCGCACCGACGCTGCCGCCGCGACAGGCTCATAACTTTTTTGAATAGCAATAAAACACAGACAGATGGTTGATTTAAGGATGCGGGGCGATAAAGCTGTGACTAACGACGCAATCTCCGGCAAGGAAATGAACCAGTATACGCGCTGCATTACACGTACACATGCCAGCACGCGCGCGCACACACACACACACACACACACACACACACACACACACACACACACACACACACACACACACACACACACACACACACACACACACACACACACACACACACACACACACACACACACACACACACACACACACACACACACACACACACACACACACACACACACAGCGCGACCTTGCCCATAAGAGCCACATCAACATGACCGCTTCAGATTCCAATCCCTTGTCATCCTAAACCCTCGCTAAAAACAACCTTCCCAGCCTGGTCTTCTATACTGATGTCGCAGACCAGCTACACATTGCGCCAAAGAAGGCTTACGTACGGTTACACTAAGGTTCTTCGTTAAGTTACTAATAACAGTAACTTAGGTTCTTCCTATACCGCCTAGGAGGAGGTCCGGAATACACTACAACCCCTCAGTCTGTTCCCTCTCCAAGCTCACTTGTTTGCAGCTTTGCCCATCGCTGTTTCGTGTCGCCTGTTGCACCTGTGACAGGCAACAGTGGAACACCATGGACGCCAGTGCTGGCCGGCACACAAACCCACCTCATCCCATCCAATGCGGAAGATGTATAAAAGAAAGAACTGCGAAAAAAAAGTACCGAGGCGCGTCGCCTCGCCCAAAGTAACTATACTTTTAGTCTGGATTAAGCATAGGAATAAGCGTAGAGGAATGATGGATTAGCGAGAGCGAGAGAGAGAAAATATAACGCTAGAGTTGCCCAGAAAGTCGTAACTCTTCCTTCAAGTCATAACAAAGATGAGGGTTTAGATAAGGGAAGTATATATTCAGCAACTTTGAGCTCTTTCCTGATTGGGTGAGGCCAAAACCAAAGCAGGGAGAACACTGTTGGGATTAGTAGAATTAAGACGTGACGTGTACGTGACGTCACGTTCATAGGTTCAGAGAAAAAGGACGCTCACTTTTTGAAGCAGAGAAGTTTGGTCTCCAAAACGATACACACGTGTCTTGTGTGGAGATATCAACAGAACGAGTGAAACGAGAGTGAAGCGAGTGGAACGAGTGGAGCGAGAGACCAACATCTGAACTGAACTGACTGCAAATGTGTGAAAGAGTTTGTTGTTATCCTTGAATAAAACCAAGAAAGGAAATGACAGGTTATTTACAGCCCACAGCATGAACCGAGTGCATTCCTACCAGTAATACGAAAACCCCACATTACTAAATGTATGGTAAAATAATAAAATGGTAATGTATATTTAGGTCTCGCCCACCCTACGACGGCAATCCCGGGGAGCATATTCCCCAACTCTACGTAGGTATGTGGACTCCGAGTGAAGACGCTTGACTGTAGCTCCGAGACTAACCATAGGATTTTCTCGAAAATACCCTCATTGTCATTTCCACACAAAGTAATCTATCTTCTAGTCTATCGATATGGAATTCTAACCTAACCTAACCTGACGTGTTCAAGAGTAAACGTGAAATAATGTTCCAGAAAACGGGAATATGCGTCCGATATATTATACAATATATATATGTATACACAAAACCATCCTCTTCCCATCCAATGTGGAAGATGTATTTAAAAAAAGCGAAAATAGTTACGATTCTTATTCACTCAAGTGTTGTAGGAGAGCTTCGAATGATGTTGTTGTGTATAATTTACAAGTGTCCGAGAGTTATCTTTTGATTAATATTATTTTTGAAGCAGTCGCCTGTGTGGTAATACTATGTACCAGTTCTCAATCTTGTCTAAAGACGCAAAGTCACATCAGAAATGTATTGATAATGATGCTACTAATAATTATGATGTTTATAATACAATAAAATATAATAATGATAATGATAATGAGGTGATATGATAAGTGATAGAAATAATAATGATAATTATAATGATATTAATTATGCAATATAAATAAAGAATGAAACAATAGCATATTAATGGTAATAATAATGATAATAATAATAATTGTTATGATTATCATGATTATTGTAATTATCATTACTATTATTATTATCAATTACTATTATTATTATCAATTACCATATTATTATCAATTACCATTATTATTATCAATTACTATTATATTATCAATATACATTATTATTATCAATTACTATTATTATTATCATTACTATTATATTATCAATTACTATTATTATTATCAATTACTATTATTAGCGTATGGTTATATATTTATGTGTTAATCATATACTAAGACAGGATGTCCGAGTGTCTGAGTGTCGCCTAGCGGATGCTGAGTGCTGACACCTTTTGATGAGGTACGTTGACGAAGTATCACGCCATGGCCCATAAGAAAGAGTGGACAGTCAACTCGGTGTCTTGATGCAACACGTAGACACACCTCGCCCTGGTTCCGGACTGCACGCACAAATTGTGTGTGTGTGTCATCTCAGCGCTCTGCCCAAGGATGATGACGCTTACGAGAGTGCAACAGGCCTGAGAGACATGTCCACCGGAACCTGCCACTTCTGTCCTCCCTTCCTTATATGCTGCAACTGGCCGGAGGAGACGGACAGAACACAGAGAACGAGAGGAGACGCGTAGCCTTGCGCTCCTACTCACTCACACCTTCCTGGGTGTCTGTGTGTACCCCACACCTGGGAGTGTGGAGTACCTTGTCACGTCATTAACTGTTCCCGGCTCTGTCTATTAGACATTAGTTTCATTGGCCGTTACTTAACGAACAGCGTGACATTATTAATGTATAAACCTTCAGAAGTGTACATATATATACAATATATATATTTTGTAGTATATTGTCTTACTCGAATCCTTTGGCACTAAGAATACTTATAAATTACGTAAGAACTGCTCGACCACGTTAAGCCCATACATACCACTTTATTTGACGTGTACCTCTGGGCAACGAAGCAAGTTACCAGCCCGTCAAGAGGGCGTCATCCGGCAATCATCCATTTACAGGTTAGTCAACCAGTATCAACATGGAGTGAACCCGTTATCCGTAAAATAACCATACTAAGAAGGGTAACATAATTGGTGAAATAGCGGTGGAATGAGATAACATTACATCACGCATAGTGTTGCGTTACAACACATAATGGTAATGTCGTAACATAAAAAGACGACAACGGTGGTATGTGGCAACATCAAATTGTAATATAAGTTACGTGCCTTAAGTGAATAACTGGACGAGTACATACTAATTAATACACGTGAAGAGGTGGAATATACCATGAGCAAGTGAACAAGTAAACAAAGGAAGCTTTGGAGAGAGACAAGCGAGAGGATAAGAGAGTGAGAAGATTGCTCAATCATGCTGTGTCAAAACCTGACCTCGCAGAAGCGAGTCAGCACTTTCTCACTGCTCACTGCTCCACCCCCACAAATTCTGTATATAGACAGGAGGACAGATTCTCTTGCATTAATTGCTCTGAGACTACAGATTTTTTCAAGAGGACAGAACGAGGACGAGGACGCGTGGAAATAAGAGGTTATCAAAGGACGAGGACAAGACGTACAAGTTTTTATCATGGCACAGACGGGAGGACAAGATTTGAATTTTTATAATGAAGACAAGACGAGAGGTAACAACTAGCCGATTCTTTAATTTCCAATACTTCCAATTCAGCAACTCTTGTCAACAGCCAGCCGCTCACACAGCAGCCAGCAGCCAGCCAGCCAGCCAGCAGCCAGTCAGCCAGACAGCCAGCGCGGCCAGCCTGTCTAGTCAGCATTCTTCTCATCTGTAACAACGCCCTTGGAGGAACCCCTTCTGATTCAGCAGTACGTAAGGACTTGCCTGTGCTGACTACACAATGTTAGTGAGTATACAGCATCTAGCTGACCTTACAAGAGACATACTTAAAAACGCCACTCGCTTACGTAAATAACATTAGTGGTGAGATATGTATTTTCACATTTGTTTTTGCTAAATAGCCATGTGAAAGAATTTCAAGTAATTAATTTGTTAGTTATTTTTCTATAGATGTTTTAAATATGCTTACCGCTAATATTTCATAATTTTTGTAATACTTAATAATTTGTTAGCTTCCCTTATATGTAATATATATATTCAATGTCTCCTTCTGGAATTACCTTAAAAGCCAGGAGATGGGAGTAATAGTTAACTTAATTAAAGTTTTACTTATGAATTTATTGACTCATAAACAAAAGTTAGAATGTGAGTGAATTATTTGCTAGTATGTACAAGTATAGGAGATGTACTCCTAGTCTCTGAGGAAGCAGGAAATGACAGTACAGGGAAGTTAACCTTTTGTTTGTGGAATTAACTCTTGAATTGAGAGATAAATGTAATCACCTCAGAGTACTCCGCTTGTAACATAAAATAACCTTACTGCACCTCAGATAATCTCCTCTACTAACTCGAAGTCTAATTCTAACACATCCGTTACAGGTAGTATTTTTTGCCCCTGCCGAAGACTCTTCCTCAGGCACTAGTGCTATTACGCCAAGTTTATCTGCCAGGAAATATTTTTGTCTATGTAAGGATATTATAACACAAAAAACTATTAATTTAGCAGCCAAGTGCTACAGGCACTCGTGTCAAAAGAGATTAATTACTGCCATTGGCAGTCTTATGTACATTTTATTGTTTATAATACTATTCTAGCTGAAGGCAGCTCTTATCACTTCTTAGAGAATTAAATAAATCATTACTCTCGATAAGCAATGAAATAGCATACATACATATCTTAACGTGAAAAATTTATATTACAGACCCGGAGTCTATATTTTTATTAGCTGAGAACTGTACTCCGTAAATAATAGGTTCATAAACAACGAAATAATATAAATAATACTGCCAGTGCTATTACTCACGTTCTCAAGGCCCTGCTGTGTTTTATCTTCACTCCACACTTCGTGTTATTAATTGACTACGCGGTAGAGTTTTGGCAAACGCACTTCTTAATATTTGCAGGGATATTAACACATTACTGACCAGACTTTGAGTTCATTTTTATTCTAATAACTCATGTTTTGATTCTGTTGTAAAGTATTTTACCAGTTTATTGATGACCTTAAGTGCACTGTCCTTATATCATTACTCCTGTTATACCAAACATTCCTCTTTGTTATGTTGTCATGTAAACCCTCACCTTGTATAGG
>JACEEZ010019812.1:47500-52500 GCA_016584305.1 Chionoecetes opilio | reverse complement strand
AGGCCGGCCACCTCAGTCCACTGCCTGCTCCACACCGCCTTGCAGTGCTCCAGGCCGACCACCTCAGTTCACTACCTGCATGCTTCACACCACCTTCCCAGTGCTCCAGGCCTTCCACCTCAGTCCGCTATCTGCAACACCTCACAGGGGCGCGTCCCCATTCCCCGCTGACCTTCAACACGATTATCAAAGGTCGTAGTGTTGGTCACAAACGTAATCGTGGCTTTACTACACCTTGCAAACTATACATTTACATGATGGACAGAATGCATGACGCCTTCAGATAGTTTCTCTTGGACGGAGGTGTGGTCTTGTGGGAACGTGAGGCCGCTTGCTATGCATCAATACACCAGGAAAATGTTGCACTGGACGGGAGTACACCGGCACTGTACACGTAAGGTAAGTGAATGGCACACAAGACAATGGGAATAAGAAACATAATAGTAACCCGACGGTGAAATAGAAAGATGGACACCCTCCAAAAACTGTCCTAGAAGTGATGATGATAAATGATGATGATGATGATGATGATGATGATGATACGAAGGAGGAGAAGGAGGAGGGAAAATAAATGAAATCCAGAAACAAATGCAACAGGAGAGGGAAGAAATATGACAAGAAAAAAGGAGGAGGAGGTAGAGGAAAAGGCAAAGACTGAGAAAACGAAGAAGAAGGAGGAGGAGGAGGAGGAGGAGGAGGAGGAGGAAGAGGAAGAGGAAGAGGAGGAGGAGGAGGAGGAGGAAGGAGGAGAAGGAGGAGGAGGAGGAGGAGGAGGAGGAGGAGGAGGATGGAGAGAAGACAGCAGAGGCGGCGGGGTGACTGCATCTTCCCACTCACGACTAAACGCGTCCCCCACAGCATCAGTCAGCCTCTGTGACTCATCCTTTGCAGTCCAGTACACGCCGAGGCACAACAGAGGCCTCACCACCACCATCACCACCACCACCACCACCACCACCACCACCACCACCACCTTACACACAAACAGTAGCTTCATTAGTCAACACAGGAGAAGAGGAAAGTTGCATACACCAGAGTTCCTCCAGCCACAGGGATTGGACCCGCTTACTCACACCTAAAAACGCAGAGTATTATGAGGCTTTGGATACAATACATATCTGTGTACTATATTAATTTGCTTAAGGGGAGGGTAAGTTTTCAGAAGCCGAATTTCATTAAAAAATATGAAAATTAGGTTTTGGCATCTTCAGCCAGCTGAAACACCACCCAACTTTAGTGCGTATTTTAAATGCCCTACGCGCGTTTAAAAGGGCTCAGACGTCAGGGAGTGCTGCCATATCATCTAATCAAAATTTAGTTTTCCATTATTTTTTCAGTTATCTTGTTATTTTATCTGAAAAAAAAGAAGTTCTGGTTGCGTACGATACAGCAACCACAAGAGAGTAGGCCTACGAGACAACGAGAGTAGGCTACTGGGGAAACTTGGGGGAAACAAACGCGCTTCTCAAACCCCTCCCTGGGGTATAAGCCCTGGGGTTATAGTGTGGAAGAGTTTGAACAAAGGCAAGGCCTTCTAGGAGGGCCCTGATAAAGGTATGTAGGTTTTTTTTATTATTTATATTGGCCTATTAGAAGAAAAAGGCAACATTATCCATCGCCGCTAAAATCTCCGCCAAGAATTGCTCTGGATACTTGCATTCAAAATGCTGTATCTTTTTCATGTGTTGATCAATTTCTGATCTGTTGTTTTTATTGGAAGATTTTATTATTGGAATCTATTAGAAGGATGTGTGGGTCGGGGGGGAGGTGCGTGTGTGTGTGTGTGTGTGGTGTGTGTGTGTTTTTGTGTGTGTGTGTGTGTGTGTGTGTGTGTGTGTGTGTGGTGTGTGTGTGTGTGTGTGTGTGTGGTGTGTGTGTGTGTGTGTGTGTGTGTGTGTGTGTGTGTGTGTGTGTGTGTGTGTGTGTGTGTGTGTGTGTGTGTGTGTGTGTGTGTTTTAAGGTGTTATAACAATATATCTGGGGCATGTTATTGTTCAAATATTTTTTAAAAGATATTCTTTAGAAGAGCGACTCATGTTCATGCGTATAATAAAGTTCGTCTCTCTCTCTTCTCTCTCTCTCTCTCTCTCTCTTCTCTCTCTCTCTCTCTCTCTCTCTCTCTCTCTCTCTCTCTCTCTCTCTCTCTACTCTCTCTCTCTCTCTCTCTCTCTCTCCTCTCTCTCTCCTCTCTCGTCTCTCTCCATTGAGGCTGCCGGTCACTCGCCAGCATGAGTCACAAACCTGACAAGCAAGACCAAAGGACGTGCACTATATATTATCAGGTAAACAAGTTATATGTAATACACACACAGACACACACACACACACACACACACACACACACACATACACACACACACACACACACACACACCACACACACAACACAGACACAGACACAGACACAGACACAAAACACACACACACACACACACACACACACACACACACACAAGACACAGACACAGACACAGACAAGACACACACACTCACACACACACACACACACACAGACACAGACACATATACACACACAGACACACACACACACACACACACACACACAGACACACAGACACACACACACACACACACACACACACACACACACACACACACACACACGCACACACACACACACACACACAGACACACAGACACACACACACACACACACACACACACACACACACACACACACACGACCTGGGTAGCTAATGAGCCATGAAGAAGAGAAGACAAACCAGCAAGGAATTGCAATGACTTCTGCTGGGACTGCGGGAGCTCACTACAACCTTTTTATAACTTACTAGCCGCAAAGCCGCCCTCCGGGCGGCCTTTTTGGCTAGCTCCTGCGGAGGGCTATTGGTGGGCCTTTGGCCCACCACCTGTGTTTGGTGGGCCGAAGGCCCACCAAACACAGACTCTCCAGATAGCCCCTTCTAACTTTCCTGAAATCATGGATGTAGAAATGTATGTATTAATGCCAACCCATTCACATCATAGCCCCTTCTAACTTTCCTGAAAGCAAAGCCGCCCTCCGGGCGGACTTTTTGGCTAGCTCCTGCGGAGGGCTATTGGTGGGCCTTCGGCCCACCACCTGTGTTTGGTGGGCCGAAGTCTGTGTTTGGTGGGCCTTCGGCCCACCAAACACAGACTCTCCAGATAGAACCATTACCCACCACCTCGACCCACCAAACACAGACTCTCCAGATAGCCCCTTCTAGCTTTCCTGAAATGTATGTATTCCCCCCCACCCATTCACTCACCCATTACCCATCACCACACACCCATTCACTCACCCATTACCCATCACCACACACTCATTCACTCACCCATTACCCATCACCCCCCACCTATTCCCTCACCCATCACCCATCACCCCCCCACCATTCACTCCCCCATCACCCCACACCCATTACCATCACCCCACCCCATTCACTCACCTATTACCCATCACCCTACATAAAGGTTTGCTCAATTCTCGCATCCCACTTTTTTTTCTTCACAGTTCTCGCTAATAGGCTGCTAAAAAAAAGAAGAAAAAGTGATCGGATCATACTATAAGTGGGCTTAAAACCTTCCCCTGGTCAACCTGATTCCAAAACTGTGACATATGATGGAATTCCGTCAGAGGGGGGCGGCACCTATAGCGGACAGACAGACAGACAGACAGACACACACACACACACACACACTTTCGCTTATATTATTATAGACTAGCCGCAAAGCCGCCCTCCGGGCGGCCTTTTTGGCTAGCTCCTGCGGAGGGCTATTGGTGGGCCTTCGGCCCACCACCTGTGCTTGGTGGCCGAAACACAGACTCTCCAGATAGCCCCTTCTAGCTTTCCTGAAATCATGGATGTAGAAATGTATGTTTTAACGCCAACCCATTCACATCACCCCCAACCCATTCACATCACCCCCAACCCATTCACTCACCCATTACCCATCACCCCCACCACATTCACTCACCCATTAGGGCTATTGTGGGCCTTTGGCCCACCACCTGTGTTTGGTGGCCAAAGGCCCACCAAACACAGACTCTCCAGATAGCCCCTTCTAACTTTCCTGAAATCATGGATGTAGAAATGTATGTATTCCCCTCACCCATTCACTCACCCATTACCCATCACCCCCCACCCATTCACTCACCCATTACCCATCACCACACACCCCATTCACTCACCATTACCCATCACCCCCACCTATTCCCTCACCCATCACCCAGCACCCCCAACCCATCATCCCCCACCCATTCACTCACCCATCACCCCACACCCATTACCCATCACCCCACCCATTCACTCACCCATCACCCTACATCAAGGTTTCCTCAATTCGACTTATCACTATTTGCGTTCACCTCACTTCTCGCCAGGTGGCCATAGTGTCGTCTCTCAGAAATGGGGACAAGGTGCTTTAAAAGTAATCAGTTAGGCATTTTTATGTTTTGTTTATCAGCTGATGCTGTACTTCAATGAAGTTTTTAGTATCCAATGTATATCATAATATGCATACTCTAATTAAAACGAATTTCATCGTTGTGTGAAAACTAAAAAAATTATAAGGACATTAACAAATACCAATAGTGAGGCCTGTTACAATGTTAAAACAGTCAGTTCTTACAGACATGCCAATGAGATGTAACTAGGGACTATATTGAGCCAACTCCTGAAAGGAAAACACATGTCATTGTCTGGAACTATTGAATAATGGCATACATTATAAAGGCTGGGGCTTCAGTGGCAATCATATGCCGCAGCCTTTCACGCTGCCAGGCGCACGAGAGTCCGCATGTCACGGCTGGGCCGGCTGGCCATAAACATTAGAAGTACGATGACTTAATTGTGTTTGTGTGTTAACTGGACCAACTCTCTCTCTCTCTCTCCTCCTCTCTCTCTCTTCCTCTCTCTCTCTCTCTCTCTCTCTCTCTCTCTCTCTCTCTCTCTCTCAATGATAGTAGTAATAGTAGTATTTATTATATTACAATAAATCGT
>JACEEZ010019812.1:35000-42500 GCA_016584305.1 Chionoecetes opilio | reverse complement strand
GGATTTTTTTGAGGGACGTGCACGGAATCTGGAAGTACGACAGCAGTCAATAGAAAATTTCGTGAACATATGATTTAGGACACAACTTCTCTATATCAACAGGAGGAGGAGGATCAGGGCTGAGGATGCGAGTAGACGGAATGAGGAGGCTGTGAGTAGGCGGATTAGGAGGATGAGGAGAGGATGCTGATTAAATAGGATACATAGGAATACAGACCCCGGAACCTATTGGTCCAAGCGAGGGTATCTGCTGACCTACGATACTACTAACTATCAACTACTTGTATAAAACAGTTTGGGAAAATAATACCATTTCGATAAAGAGGATAGATCCTGGAAGTTTTCATAGTGCAGAATGATAGGATATGAAAACTACTAACTATCAACTACCACTACCCCTACCACTAATCGATAACGGGGGACTAGATACGAACTTCGACACTATCATACCCATTTACTTATCCGAAGTGCCTCGTCAAGTCTGTTTTTGAATGTAGTTATTGTGCTGCTCCGACAACATTTGCTGGTAACTTGTTCCTCGATCAACGACTCTAACATTGAAATAATTTTTACGGATATCGGTGATGCACCGGTTGACCGTTTAGTTTTTAAACCATTATTCTTGTTGTCACTTGAGTTGAAGCTCGAATAGGGTCTCTTGATTAATGACATCAAAACCATTTTAGGATCTTAAAGGTTTCTATCACGTCCTCACGGATTCTACGATCCTTTAAAAGGAAAACATATCAAGTTCCGCAGTCTCTCTCATAACGATGAATTTCGCAGAGATGGAATTTGTTTGGTTGTTCTTCTTTGCAACTGATTCCAATTGGCTTGATCTTTTTCCGAAACATGGCACAGAATTGAACGGCATATTCCACGTGAGGCCTAGCCAGGACTTGTATAATTGTGTCATTGACTTTCGGAGTTTATGTCAAGTTACGTTTTAATAAAGCCAACATCATATTGCCTATTTACTGCAGCTCGGGCAATGCGGACTGGTTTTCAGATCATTACTGATGATGACACCTACATCCTTTCTCTGCTGTACTTCAGTTAAACGATTATTTTGCATTTGGATAGTTCTATTTGAGTTATCGTTTGCCCTATATGCATTACTTTAGCATTTATCGAATTGATTTTTAATAGCCATTTATCACTCAATGCTGATAGTTTTTCGAGAACACTTTGTATGAGTTCGCGTTTTCTCTGTATATGCTTACCTGCCTAATTTGGTAGTCATCTGCAAATTTTCGATATTTTTAGATACAAGTCCCGCAGTCCAGTATCGTTGATATATATCAGAAAAAGAGTAGTACCCACACTCGAGCCCTGAGGCACCCAACTAGTAACACAAACCACTCAGATGCCTCGCCATTTATTACTACCCGTTGTTTACGATTTGAAAGTCCAATCACCATTTCCCTGAACATAATTGCTCTCCCTAAGCCATGTGCTTGGTCACAGTCGCTTATGGGGAACTGATCGAAGGCGTTCTGAAATCAAGGATATACATCCGAGAGAATTCTAGGCGTCCCAGTTTGAGTAAATGCATAAAAAAAAATCATTAGGTTTGTTAGCATGATCTCTTATTTCGAAATCCAAATGCTGGGAGTTTATTATTGAGTTTTTTTTCATCGAGAAAGACACTATTTTATCCCGCAATATTTTCTCAAATAGTTTAACATCACGGACGTTAGAACTAATTGGGCGATATTATTGCGGAAGCTCTTACTCCCGTTTCTTGAATCATCGGGTAACATTAGCTAATTTGCCACATACCATGAACATTTTTGTGTCACTTAGCGATTTATTGAAATAAAATCTTTAACGGGAGGAAAGTTTGACTGTGCATTCGGCGAAGTAATCGCGGCGAGATTTCGTCCACCCCCACGGATTTTGCTGGGTCAAGTTTCAAGTAAAGACGTTGATATTTCTCTACTGTTATCTCTCCTATTACCAGTCTATCCCTTTCGAGTCCCGCAATACATGTTTTTACTGGTTTACTGGGTTTAACTGGTTTACTGAGTTTCGTCTTCTTTAATAAATATCGCATTAAAGTATTCATGGAGTACGAACGCCATAATCTTATTATCATTTACCAAGATATTATTAATTATCCTTCAGTGGCCCACTAATTGTTTTGACGTTTTTCTTACTTCGAGACGTATTGAAAGAACCTTTTCGGGTTTGATTTGGATTCCTTGCAATTTTCTACATACTCGCGCTTTTAGACTTAATTAGTCTTTGCAGCGACGTTTTACGTCATTGTATTCTCTAGAATCGCAGTCACTGCATTGATCGTTTGTAAACTTTATTACGCTCGGCGCTTTCGGCCAATGAATTGTTGGATCTCCTTATTCATCCCACTTGGTCGTTTATTTATTCAAACGTTTTCTTACCCTAGGGAACATGTTTTTTCCAACCACCGATTGAGTTTATTTGTGAATACCTTACACATGGTTTTCGGCGTATTACCATTTAGTAGGTCAATCCAGTCAACTTCGCTTAGTACCCTGCTGATCTTCGTGAAATCTGCTTTATTATAATTTGGGACTAGTAACGATTTTCTGTGATGTCTATCATTGCATTTATGCCGCTCTGATTAGCCTGTGAGAGAGAGAAGAGAGAGAGAGAGCTAAGAGAGAGAGAGATATAGAGAGAGAGAGAGAGAGGAGAGAGAGAGAGAGAGAGAGAGAGAGAGAGAGAGAGATAGAGAGAGAGAAGAGAGAGAGAGAGAGAGAGAGAGAGAGAGCTAGAGAGAGAGAGAGAGAGAGAGAGAGAGAGAGAGAGAGAGAGAGAGAGGAGAGAGTATAAAGAAAAAAAGAGCAAAGGGGAAGGATGACAGAGAGGAGGAGAGGACAATGGAACTATAATACAGGCAAGTTTCCTCAGATCGCACCATAATCTTACGCTCCTGAGTGAGTTTACTTTTTACTGAAGACATTTCCTTACAGTATGGAACAGGACGAAAAGTGGAGAAGCTCCTCCCATCCACCCTTCCCCTTAGCACTACCTGCAGGTAGGAAAACAGGATAACAAATAACACGTGGAAAGAACAGGAACGGAGCTTTCTAAAGCAATGCCACATCAGGCGCTGCTGTGAGGGTGAGGTAGCGATAACAGTTGCGTCATTACCAAGTGGCGTACAGAAAAGTCTGATATGTGACCCGAACCGCCGTCCTCCCGGTATGAAGTGACGGAATACGAAGGGACGAGTGGACAACTATGCTGCTGAGAGGTGGAGTGGAAGATGTGTAAGTGGGACGAGGAAAGGGAATATCGCACTCCACTCCACAAACGGGAAGAGAAGGAAAGTGAAGGAAGCCGAGCATTACGTACAATATATGAACGGGAAAAGAGACGAAAATGTATAAACATGAACGTCTTTTGTGAGCCATAATGTGAGGCATATTACTCATTCGTGTTGGTGGAAAATCTTTATGCGAATTCTTTAATTTGACTAAATGAATCGATGCTGCTCTCATGAATTTTACCAACCATTTATAAGGTCTGGGAGAAGGGATGGAAATGATATGATAGAATAATACAAAAGAAAACATAAAATGTATTGTTTTTTTCTTTGCTCATGGCCTACGTCCTATTAACAATTTTTAGTGGAAAGGCCGTAGTCAATTCGGTGTTTCAATGCAAGGGTACGCACACGCACACAAGAACGGCACGCACAAGCACACGCACACTACACACGCACGCGCCACGCCGCACGCGCACGCGCACGCGCACGGCGCAAACGCGCACGCGCACGCAACGCACACGCACACCGCACATGCACACCGCACACGCACACGCACGCGCAAGCACAATCGCAACAGACGCACACGCACACGCACCGCACACGCACACGCACACCACACGCACACACGCACGACGCACACGCACACAGACACACACATCAACTCTGTGTCCCCTTTTTTTCTGTGGGAAAGTGCTTAAGTTTTCGCGTGTGTGTGGGGGGCATACTTTTTTTGGCATGAACATTATTGATCTTTAGTTTCTGCAATCCATTCTTTCTTAGCATATGTATACGTCTCTCTCTCTCATCTCTCTCTCTCTATCTCTCTTCTCTCTCATCTCCATCTCCTCTCATCGTCTCCCTCTCTCTCTCCTCTACATCTTCTCTCCTCTCTCTCGCCTTGTAGTAAACTTTCTAATTTTGTCTTCCTATCTTGTCTGTTTATTTTGCCGTCACTCTAATGTCCTGTCCCTCAGCGCAAGCAAGGCAGCGGGTCAGGGAACACAATCACAGATGCCGCCTGTCCACTGCTCTCCCTCCGCCACCATGAAGATAACCTGACATTTGCATTTTCCACAACCACGCACACACACGAGATATTGGGATTCAATAGTCCTACTATTTCCTCGATTATTTTCTTTCTTTTCACCCCTCCTATTTCTGTTTCTTTTGGCAGTTAAATTTGGTATGAAGTTGCTGCTAAGTCTTTTCGTCGCGCGCTGATTATCGCGCCGTAAGTCACCAGGCGGTCGGTAACAAGCACGCCAAACCACACAAACTCATTTTCCTTGCTAGTTTTTCAGACCGGCACAAAGGTGCCGCGGCCGCCTTCCCCCTGCGGAGCCCTGGCGGCGAGGGCGGGCCGATCACCCAAGGATATATCGCTACTTTACGACCAAAGGAGGAGCCGCTTCTGGATGGTGCACGCGTCACTCCATGTCTTTAAGTCTATTTTAGGGTTGAGTTTGTGAATTAATGGCTTCCCTTCCATCCATCTCGACTTCATCCATCATTGGAAAGGCAAAGAAGAAGGAAAACGGTAGATGGTCTTCATATCTTGGATGCTATTTTTTCAATTACTGGTGATGCAAAATGAGCAAAATATGTGTCTTGAGTGCACTAAGGTTTGTACTGGTTGCGTTCGCACACATTTTCTTTAGCGGTCCTGAAGCTTGGCAAGACAGAGTGTGGTCGTATATTCCTGCTGTGTTATCAACAGACATACATAAGCAGGAGTGCATCAGCACTTGAGCATCCGTGCGAAAAGGGAAGCAAATTGGTGTGTGGAGGCGAAGGGATGATTGACGGCGCGCAGTGGGCGAGGCTGCAAGTGACGTGTCAAGGTTGGCGGCTACAACGGAATCATCAAAGTCGTTGGCATTATGTTTCCCAGATCTGACGGCGCGCAGGCAGGATCCTGGCCACCTCCAAGCGGCACTGCTGGACACCAGGAGAACGGGGTTTTGTTTTTCTTCCATATACTTACTTAAAGAAACTGGTTAAAGCACCACCCACGATAGCCGATTGGTCAACTAAAGGGTAATATTACTACAATAATTCAAGCAAAGCAGAACAAGACTATTCTAATTTCAGAGGCAGCTCAAAAGCTCGAAAGTTCGAGTATGAGAGAGAGAGAAGAAGAGAGAGAGAGGGGTAGTGAGAGAGAATAGAGAGAAGAGAGAGAGAAGAGAGAGAGAGAGAAGAGAAGAGAGATGAGAGAAGAGAGAGAGAGAGAGAGAGAGAGAGAGAAGAGAGAGAAGAGAGAGACAGAGAGAGGAGAGAGGAGAGAGAGAGATGATATAGAAGAGACTAATAGAGAGGAGAGATAGGTATGAGAGCGAGAGAGAGAGAGAGAGAGAGAGAGAGAGAGAGAAGAGAGAGAGAGAGAGAGAGGAAGAGAGAGAGAGAGAGAGAGAGAGAGAAGAGAGCGAGAGAGAGAGAGAGAGAGAGAGAGAGATAAGTTAGAGAGATACGATGAGAGAGAGAGAGAGACATAGAGAGAGAGAGAGAGAGAGAGAGAGAGAGAGAGAGTTGAAGAACGGTGATCCTCAGGAGGCTATAGGTGGGGTGGATGTGGAGCCAAACCCCCCCCCGGGGGAGCCCCCCCTGGGGGGGGGGGAACTGGTGGCCAGCACGCTGTGTCGTCAGAGGGTGGCAGGACTGATAAGCGACAAGATCAACGGTACTTTATAAGGGTAATCAGATGGGTCGGCTGGTGACTGAGCGATACTCTATGCAGTGGCAGTCAGAACCGTGGTGCTCAGGCGGACATGCCACTTCCCGTGAACTGACGCATGAAAACACGGGGAGACAGTTTTTTGTCTGTCTTACCCGTGAATAGCATCCCTGCTATACAACGCAATCAACTGTATCTGGTGAGCTCAGGACTCGTCTGTGTCTGAAAGAGGATAATCGCCCATGTTAGATAACAAGGGCGTGTCCCTCACCACTTGAGGATAAATTGCCGCGCGCCTACAGGCGGTCTGCCATCAGCTTTTGGATGCGGTTGGACCACACACGATAAAAGGATCGTCCCTCCACCTGACGCATTCGTTAACATCGCATAACCGTAACAAGCAGAACTCGGCCACACAGTGTTCTCCTGAAGCGGCCGCCCAAGTGGATGAGTCCACCGGCGTGGGCAAGGAAGCGTGACCCTCGCCCCCCTCCCCCGCCACGCGTGACGCTTTGAATGTTTCTCATCTTCAGCGATTCCAGTGTTGCACAGAACACCGGGGCACGTGACTACATGTACGTGCACGCTGGTCGCGTTGGACATCCACGGTAACAATTGTAAGAAACCTGACGTCACCCATGACAAGGGTGGGGCAGCCTGGCCTCTGAAGCTCGTGTGGTTTTTCGAATGAAGATATTCATTTATCGTTCCTTAAGGTTTCCACTCTTATTCTGATTAAGGAACGATATTTCCTTACACGAAATGTTCAGGAAATTGCAAAATTCTTTATTGGTTTTAAAAAAGAAAATCATGCAGTGACGTTAACATCACTGGTAATGTACTTTTTCTTGCACTGAAAATGACTGCAGCTTATTCGGCCCGAGTAACGAGTAAGAACAACCTGCAAAAACTGGAAAATAGTCCCATGAGGCACGTAACTATCCTTGCTCTTTCAAATACTTCTAGGACTGCCACTTCCGTGACCTGTGAATTACGCACATTAAAGAAAAAAAATTTAATACAAAGACTGAGCACAACAACTATCTTTATTAAAAGGTTATTTCAATTTACATCGACATTATGAGGAAAAAGCAATTCAATGTTTATGATAATTTATAAAAAATTGCACTGCAGTTAATCTAAACCTGATGAAAATGTTAAGTCTATTGTTATGGTTTGTTGAAAAAAGATTATATATATATATATATATATATATATATATATATATATAAAGAGAGAGAGAGAGAGAGAGAGAGGAGAGAGAGAGAGAGAGAGAGAGAGAGAGGAGAGAGAGAGAGAGAGAGAGAGAGAGAGAGAGAGAGAGAGAGAGAGAGAGAGAGAGAGAGAGAGAGGAGAGAGAGAGGAGAGAGAGAGAGAGAGAGAGAGAGAGAGGAGAGAGAGAGAGAGAGAGAGAGAGAGAGAGAGAGAGAGGAGAGAGAGAGAGAGAGAGAGAGAGAGAGAGAGAGAGAGAGAGGGAGAGAGAGAGAGAGAGAGAGAGAGAGGGAGAGGAGAGAGAGAGAGAGAGAGAGAGAGAGAGAGAGAGAGAGAGAGAGAGAGAGAGAGAGAGAAG
>JACEEZ010019812.1:15000-25000 GCA_016584305.1 Chionoecetes opilio | reverse complement strand
CTTGGTCTTGAGCCAGGAGACCTCAAGTCCCAAAGGCTTTGCCTCCTCGTGCAGCGCCTCGAGAGCCATCACCAGGACCTCCAGCGACTCAGCAAAGATTACTGCATCATCGGCAAAAACAAGATCAGTGATCTTGGTGTTGCCGACGGATGCTCCACAATCACTTTGATCTACAACCTTGTCCAATACCCAGTCCATACAAGCGTTGAAAAGTGATGGGGCAAGGACGCACCCTTGCCTCACTCCTGTATTCACAGGAAAGAAGCTGGATACACCTGCCCCACACTTCACAGCACTCTCAGTCCCAGAATACAGACCAGTCATCAAACCAATAGTCCTTGCAGGAATCCCGCGAAGTCGCAGAAGATCCCAGAGTGACTCACGATGCACTGAGTCAAACGCCTTCTTGAGATCAACATAGGCTGCAAGCATCCCCTGTCGAAACTCACGTCGGCGTTCCACCAGGACACGAAGCGCTAGGATACGGTCCGTTGTTGACTTACCAGGCGTGAACCCAGACTGCTGAGGTCTCTGATGCTTCACCAGATGACTGCGAATTCGTGTCAGCAATAGATGGGCAAGCACCTTGCCTGGTACGCTGAGCAGTATAAAACCGCGGTAATTGTTGCAGTCCTGATGGTCCCCTTTCCCTTTCCAGATAGGGACGACCAGCCCCCTTTTCCAGTCAGGAGGAATGGTACCTGATTGCCACACGGCAGTCAGGACAGCATGCAACCCGTGGATCATGGCCTCACCCCCAGCTTTGAGGAGCTCCGCACTGATATTACAAACACCAGCTGCCTTTCCACCCTTCAACTTTGCTACAGCCTCTCTGACTTCGTCAAGAGAGGACACAAATGAAGACTCAAAATTACAAAAGACTCTCCAGATAGCCCCTTTTAACTTTCCTGGAATCATGGATGTAGAAATGTAAGTATTAACGCCACCAGACGTCTGTACAACCATTGTTTCTTGTTGTCACTTGAGGAGAAAGCTCGAATATTTTCTCTTGATTGATTACAACAAATCCTTTAAGGATCTTAAAAGTCTCTATGAAGTCCCCTCGGATCTTACGATATTTAAAAAAAACATATTACATTTCCGCAGCCTCTCTTCGTAAGTTGAATTTCGCAGAGATGGAATCAGTTTGGTCGTTCGTCTTTGAACTGATTCTAATTTGGCTTCATCTTTTACGAAACAAGGCGACCAGAATTGAACGGCATATTCTATGTGCTGCCTAACCAAAGACGTGTATAATCGTGTCATTACTTTCGGAGTTTTATGTTCAAAGTTGGGTTTAATGAAGCCAAACATCATATTCGCCTTTTTACTGGCAGCCAGGCAATGCGCACTCGTCTTAAGATTATTACTAATGATGACACCTAAATCCTTTTTCTGCTGTACTTGCAGTTAATAACTAATTTTGCATCTGATAGTTATATTTGAGATTGTTGTTACCTATATGCATTACTTTACAGTTATCGGAATTAAATTCCAATAGCCATTCGTTGCTCCAATCCGATAGTTTGTCTAGATCACGTTGTATGAGTTCACAGTCTTCTCTAGTATATTCTTTACCGCTAAATTGGTGTCATCAACAAATATCGATATTTTAGATACAATTCCGCAGTCCAGATCATTGATATATATCAGGAAAAGAGTTAGACACAAGACCGAACCCTGAGTTACCCCACTAGTAACATCTAATCAATCTGATGCCTCACAATTGATTTACACCGTGTTTAGGGTTTAAAAGGGCAGTCCCCAATCCATGAAAAAATTGCTCCCTAACCCATGTGTCCTTAATTTGATCAATAGCCGCTTAGGGGGGAATTTATGAAGGTTTTTAAAAAAGAAAGGTAGATTATACCCAGGGAGTTTTTGCGTCCAGTTGAGATTCCCATTGAAAAAATGAGGTTTTAGTTAAGAAAACTTTTTTACAAAAAAACCACGTGGGATTTTAATTGAAATAATTTTAATCAAAATGGACATATTCTACCCCGCAATATTTTCTCGAATGCTTGAAAACACAGCAGTTAAGAGACAATTTGGCAATAATTATTTGCGAGTCTTTCACCCTTTCTTGAATTTTGGGGGGGAAGTTAGTGATTTCCACATATTGGGAACTTTTTGTCCATTAGCGATTTTTTGAAAATAATCTTTAAGGGGAGGGGAAGAGGAGGAGGAAAAAAAGGGGAATAAAAAGGGGAATACAAAGGAAACAAAAAACGCAAAGACCAAAGGTCCTTACAAGACTTTTTGTTTTAAAATACACTACACTAACTAGAAAAAGAGAGAAAGGAAGGAAGTAGAGGCTCCTCCCCACCCCCCCATCCCTCGACCGAAGCGGGCCGGGAAAAGAAGTGATACCATGCAATATAAAAAAAACTGAGGAATTTGGAGGAAAGGAAGCGTAATTTGGGCAATACTTAGTTTTGGGGGGGGTAGGTTTAGTGTTGATAGAAAAGTCATTTTATGTTTTTTTTTTGTAATGGTGTGAAAAGGTGGAGGTTCAAGGGGGGGCGCACCCTTTGCCGGCGCTTTCGGGGAGGCACAGTCAATCGGGCCCCAGCCGTTAAACCCATGCGGATTGTGTACTTTCCATGTAGGACGCCACACTTCAATGCCTCCGCAGCAGTGACCCCGGGTCCCTTTAAAATCCCGATGGTGGCACTAACTGTCAGGACCCTAACTGAACCCACAGCCGTCAAGGTCGAGAGTAGTGTGGTAACCTTTTAATGGGGGCTATTGTGTGTGTTATGAGGTTAATGTAGTGTTGGTGTAGGCTCAGTGTGGAAGTTAGGGGGGGTGCGGCAGCCTTCCCTGGCGCTTTTCTTGGGAGGCAGCAGTCAATCAGGCCCCAGTCCGTTTCAATCCACTGCGGTAGTGCACTTTCCAAGTAGGACGCCGTGCCACTTCAATCCCCCGCAGCAGGCCCCCGGGTATATAAATCCCGATGGTGGTCACAACGACAGGGCCCTTACTAAACCACACCCCGCACAGGTCAAAAGTTGTAGTAGTGACCGTTTACTGGGGGCTGTCTGAGACGTGGGGGGGGTTGGTGGGACGCGACCGCAATATTTACGAAGAAGTAATTTTCAGAGGCCGCGAGAAAATTTTTTATTCCGAGATAAAACAGTGACAACGGGGATTTGTATGAAATATTTCCGAGGCGATTTTTTTAAAAGATTTATTTTTTTGAGTTTATACGTCTGACGGCAGCCCAAATTTCCTACGTTTAAAACACGGTTTTGAAGAATACTTTGCTTGTTTGTTACAAACAGTTTTTGCTTTTTTTAAACCCTTGTTTCAGTTGAGCTTACCCGGCTTTGCGTGAAAAGATTTTTTGGGAACGTTCGTAAACCATTTAAGATTTAAAGACTTCATGAGGTACCTTATCCTTCGTTTTTTTATGGGAATAATTAAGTTCTTTGAGCCGATTTGTACGATTTTTTTCGAATCTAGGGATCATTTTGGTACCTGCGCTGTATTTTTTTAGTTTATTATGTCCTTTTTTTAATAAGGGACCGAACTGCAACAGTATTCAGATGGGGGCGAACAAGCGAGTTAAAAAGAGTGAGTAAACTTTTCAGATTTTAAAAATGAAAATTTGTCCAAAAAAACAACCAATTTATTTGCAGTTTTTAATACCCCTATAATTTTGGTTATTTGGTTTGAGATCTTTCGAGATTATAAAAGCTAAATCTTTTTCTTTATCAACACTTTTAGTTTGGAAAACGTTCATCAGAAATTTTTTTGAGGGTTGTTATTTCCCATTGTAGTACATGACATTTGTCAAGGTGAAATTATTTTCCATGTTTTTTACCCTTCTGTTAGGTGTTTAGTGTTTGTATGAGTGGCGCTGAGATTCTGTAGAGGGGTATGTTGTGATTTTCGTGTCATCAGCAAAAATTTTGAATCTGCAGTGATTCCCTCGTCAAGTCATGATCCTCCTCCTCCCCCTCCTCCCCCTCCCAAAGGGGGGGAGGAGGAAGGGGGGGAGGGGAGGAGGAGGAGGAGGAGGAGGAGGGGAGGAGGAGGAGGAGGAGGAGGAGGAGGAGGAGGAGGAGGGGGAGGAAAGAGGAAGAGAGGAGGAAGAGGAAGGGGGAGAGGAGCAGGAAGAGAAGGAGAAGGGGAGGGGGAGGAGGAGGTTGTGGGCGCGGGGGAAGACTAAAATGAAAAGAAGTTGCGCCGGAATGGGGGGGGGGGGTGGGTTTTTTGGGGTTGGGGTTTTTTGGGGGCTTGGGTTTTGGCCCCCCAAAATTGTTTTGAAAACCCTGATTACCCCGCCCTTTTCCCCCACATGAGGGTTGAGAGGCTGTTTTAGTAGGGTGTGGGCCCCCCGTGTGTGATGTAGGCATGTTGTGTGCGTGAGGGGTGGCCCTGTGGTAGTAGGGATGTCTGTGTGGTGAGGGGGGGCCGTGTGTGAGTAAGCAGTCTGTTGCGTGAGGGGTGGCCGTGTGTTAGTAGCCCTCTGTGTGCGTGAGGGGTGGCCCTGTGTGTATGTAGGCATGTTGTGTGCGTGAGGGCGTGGCCGGTGTGTATTAAGAGTCGTGTGCGTGAGGGGGGCCGTGTGGTATGTAGCCACTGTGTGGTGAGGGGTGGCGGTGTGTATGTGGGCATGTTTTGGTCGTGAGGGCGGGGGGGCCGTGTGTGTTGTAGGCATGCTTTTGTTGTTGAGGGGAAATTGGGGAAAAGGGTTTTGGGGTTTTAAATCGTC
Source organism: Chionoecetes opilio (assembly GCA_016584305.1). Taxonomy (NCBI): domain Eukaryota; kingdom Metazoa; phylum Arthropoda; class Malacostraca; order Decapoda; family Majidae; genus Chionoecetes; species Chionoecetes opilio. The sequence goes on along the minus strand of JACEEZ010019812.1, from coordinate 20,280 downwards.
AACGTTATTTGAATGATATTTTTTGGGGGATGATTTGAAAAATGTTTACAATTGAGGGGAGGATTTAATTTAGTCTTCGATTCACTATCTGATTGTAGTTTGAACATTCTCACTACGGAGAGTACTGAAAAAGGGGGGTATACTTAAGGGGAGGGATAATAATTTTTAGGTTAGGGATTAGCTCCCACCAGCCCTGGGAGTTTTTCGCAGTTTACCCCGGGGCCACGTTAGTTTTAAATTAATACTAGATTGATTTGGTAGTCGTGGTCGGTACTGGGGTTTTATACCTAGTAAAGGCGGAACTTTTTTTGGAAGTTTGGGGGAATTTTTTTCCTAACTCAAAATAATACCGGGGTTTTTTCATAATAACACAAAAAACTAATTTGTAAATGAATCCTATTTATTTGTAAACTGGGAAGTCTCCCTGAGATCATCTTCAGCATATAAGGGGTTAAAACCCATATCGAGAAAACCTACTTGACATAAGAAAGCGTTCACGCTTGACCTGGAATTTCCTTAGTGATGAGATAAAGTCTTGAGCAAAACCTCCTTTACAGAATTTTATTTAGTGCATTGCCCTTTAAAAGGGAACATAAATACTTAAAATTATAAATACACATGGAAGTAGGTATCTAGAGAAAAAGAATTGGCGAGACAGTGTTGTGTGTGTGTTACAGTAAAAAACCCTGGGCTTTCTGAAGCGACACGGAGGCTTGAAAAGTGGAGAGGGAAGACTGCCTTTAATTTAAAATTATAAGGATGGGCGGAACTCTATGCCTTAGTGACACCGAAAGTACCCATATATTTTTTTTAGAAAAATAAGATGTAATACACTAAGGGAGAAAACCACCGGAGCTCGGGCGGATATCTTACCTTGAAGAGGGAGAGGGAAGACTGCGGTGTCCTACGGCTTCCCCGCCAAGAAAAAAAAAAACTTTTTTGGAAAGCCTGCTGGTGACCTTAAAGAACAAATTATAATCCAGGACTAACTATTTAAATAAGAAAAAACCCCGATCTAAGAAAAATGTGGCTTATAATATAAACTGTTTACTTTGATATGGAGAATTTAAAGCTAGTCTAATAACCAAGACAGGATTATATTGGGCCCGATCTTCCGAACACATTTTGGAGGAGGGGGTGAAATATAAAGCCTAAAAATTTGGTAGGTTTTCATTTTAGGTGTATCTTTACTAACGCCCAATATGACCAAAACGATAACGATGGGGATTATTTTGAAAGACGTTAAGACTCGGGAGAGTTTCTGGCAAACAGAGGTGGAAAAATAAAAGGATCTGACATTTTAGTTTTTACTGATCGAGAAAATATCCTAGGGTTTGTGTCTCGCATAGGGGCTTTTCGGGGGGGGGAAGGGAAGCCCGAGGAAAGAAATGGGGGTGATGAACGAAAGAAAAATAAACAAAAGGGTCTAGGTGGCCAAAAAAGAGACGAAAAGATGGGGGGAAAAAAAAGAAAAACGAGAGTCATGTGAAACTGAGAAAGAATTTTACAAGACATAAATCGGGAATTTTAAAAATAAACTCATTTCATCATCTCCCCAATTTAAAGGGCATTACACGTGTCGGAGGGCGTGGCCGTTTTTTTTGGTTTGTAACGTCTGTGTGCGGAGGGGGCCGGTGGTATGTGGAAAGGCTGTGTGGGGGTTGAGGGGTGGCCGTTGTGGGAGTAAGATGTCTGTGGCGTGAGGGCGTGGCCGTTGTGGTATGTAGGAGTCTGTGTGCGTGGAGCGTGGCCCTGTGGTAGGGGAAAGTCGTGTGCTGGGGGCTGGCCGTGTGGTTGTAGGCATGTCTGTGTGGGAGAGGTGGCCGTGTGTGTAGTAAGCATGTCTGTGTCGTGAGAGCGTGGCCGTGGTGATGTAAGCAGTCGGTTTGGTGAGGGGGTGGCGGTGGGTATGTAGAGTCTGTGTGCGTGAGAGGGGGGTGTGTGTATGTAAGCATTCTGTGTGCGGAGAGGTGGCCGGGGTTTTGTATGTAAGATGTCGTGTGCTGAGAGCGGGGCCGTGTGGTTTGTAAGATGTTGTGGCGGAGGGCGTGGCGGGGTGTTTTAGGAGTCTTGGGGGCTGAGAGCGTGGCCGTGTGGGAGTAAAATGTCTTTTGCGTGGGGCGTGGCGGGGTGTGTATGTAGGGATGTCTTTTGGGCGTGAGAGCGGGGCCGCAGTATGTGGGTGGGTTTTTTTTTATGTTCAAAGTTGCGTTAATGAAGCCCAACATCATATTCGCCTATTTACTGGCAGCTGGCATGCGTACTGGTTTAAGATCATTACTATGATGACACCTAAATCCTTTTTTCCTGCTGTAACTTCAGTTAACGATTTATTTTGGGCATTTGATAGTTTTATTGAGGTTATCGTTGCTATATGCATTCTTTACATTTTATCGTAATTGAATTTTTTATAGCCATTTATCACTCCAATCTGATAGTTTGTCGAGATCACTTTGTATGAGTTGCAGTTTTCTCTAGTATATGCCTTTTTACCGCCTAATTTTGTGTCATCAGCAAATTTCATACTTTTAAGATACAAGTCAGCAGTCATATCATTTGATATATTCAGAAAGAGTAGGACCCAAACCGAGCCCTGAGGTTACCCCCTAGTAATCCTTAACATCAATGCCTCGCCTTTATTACTACCCGTTGTTTCGATTTGGAAAGCCATTCAAAATACATAACTGCTCTTCTAAGCATGTCCCTTAGCTTGTCCAGAGTCGCTTTATGGGGAAAGTATCGAAGGCTTTCTGAAATCAAGGTACATAACGGTCCTGGGATTTTAGATGCCCAGTTTGAATAATGACATTGAAAAAATCGAGTAGGTAGTAGTTACGAGAAGAGGAAGAGATAAGAATAATAATAGAAAAGAAGAGAGGAGGAATACAAAGAATACAAAGGAATACAACAGCAACAGACCGATAGGTCCCTTACAAGACTGTTTTGCTTTAACTATCCTCACTAACTAGATAATAAATAGAAAGGATAGAATAGAAGTCTTCCTCCCACCCGACCATCCCTCAGCCGAAGCGCCGGAAAGAAATTGATACCATGCAATATAGAAAACTGCATGGATTTGTGAGGGAAAGTTGAAAGCTGTAGTCCTATGCTAACTACTACTAGTTTGTGGGAGGTTTAGTGCTTGATAGATAGGTCATGTTTGTGTGTTTTGTATGGTGTGAACACAGTGTGGAGGTTCAAGGGTGGTGCCGGCAGCCCTTCCTGGCGCTTTTCTTGGGAGGCAGCATTCAATCAGGCCCCAGCTCCCGTTCAATCCACTGCGGATTGTGGACTTTCCATGTAGGACGCCGTCACTTCACTGCCTCCTTCAGCAGTGCCCTGGTACCTTTAATCCCGATGGTGGTCACTAACTGTCAGGACCCTAACTGAACCATAGCCGTCACAGGGCGAGAGTAGTAGTGGTTATACCGGTTAACTCGGGCTGTCTTGTGTGTTTATGGGTCTATGTAGTGTTTTTGGTGTAGGCTCAGTGTGGAAGTTCAGGGGTGGTGCGGCAGCCTTGCCTGGCGCCTTTCTTGGGAGGCGCAGTCAATCAGGCCCGCTCCGTTTCAATCCACTGCCGGTAGTGCACTTTCCAAGTAGGACCCGTGCACTTCATGCCTCCTGCAGCAGTGCTCGACCCCTGGTATATAAATCCCGATGGTGTCACTTACTGACAGGGCCCTTACTGACCCAGCCGTCACGCTTTCAAAGTTTAGTAGTGACCGTTTACTCGGGGCTGTTCTGAGACGTGTGGGAGGGGTTTGTAGAGCACTCGCATCATTTTACGCATGAGGATTAAGTTTCAGAGGCCCGCGAGATAAATTTTTTATTCCGAGATAAACATGACACCCGGGATTTTATATGAATATTTATCGAGGCGAACTTTTAAAATGATTCCTATTGTATTTGAGTTTTACTACTCTGAGGGCAGCCCATTCCTCGTTTAACACACGGTTTGTGAAGACTACTTTTGCTTCGTTCTTACACCCGTTTCCTGCTTTATTTTAAATCCGTTGTTTTCTAGTTGAGCTTGACCGTCTAGCTGAAAAGATTTTCTGGGACTACGTTCGTAAATCCGTTGAGATTTTAATCTTTCGATGAGTCACCTCTTATCCTTCGTTTTGTTAGTGGGATAGTTAAGTTCTTTGAGCCGATTTTTCGTACGATTTATTTCGGCAATCTGTATCTTTTGGTTACTCTCGCTGTATTTTTTTCTAGTTTTATCTATGTCCTTTTTTATAATCAGGGTGACCAGAACTGCACACAGTAATTCTAGATGGGGGGCTAAAGCGAGTTAAAAAGAGTGAGTATAACCTTTTCAGATTTGAAACTAAAAGTTCGTCCATAAACCAACCATTTATTTGAGTTTTTACTACTTCTATATTTGGTTATTCGGTTTGAGATCTTTCGAGATTATAACGCCTAAAATCTTTTTCCTTTATCACACTTGTTAGTTTGGAAATCGTTCATCACGTAACTTTTTTTTATGAGGTTGTTATTTACCGATCTGTAGTCATACATTTGTCAGGTTGAAATTATTTCCATGTTTTTGACCATTCTGTTAGCGTGTTTAAGTCGTTTTGTATGAGTTTGGCGCTGAGATTCTGTAGAGCTTGTTTGTGATTTTCGGTCATCATCAAATTTCGATATCCTGCATGTGATTTGGGGAGGAGGAGGAGGAGAGGAGGAGGAGGAGGAGGAGGAGGAGGAGGAGGAGGAGGAGGAGGAGGAGGAGGAGGAGGAGGAGGAAGAAGAAGAGGAGGAGGAGAAAGAAGGGTATTTGTTTGTTTGAATGGTATGTCAGGTAATTGAAATTTGGAAACGAACATTGAGGAAAAAAACTAATAGAAACAAGAAAGAATTCCTCTCTCTCTCTCTCTCTCTACTCTCTCTCCTCGCTCTCTCTCTCTCGTCTTCTCTCTCTCTCTCTCTCTCTCTCTCTCTCTCTCTCTCTCTCTCTCTCTCTCTCTCTCTCTCTCTCTCTCTCACCATCCCGTAATGCACTGCTGCAGAAATAATATAGTATGCTTTCATCTCAGTCGCCAGGCTCGTAGAACACGTATTGAAACGGGAACTGGTACGGTAGGGACTCTGAGGACTATTGTAATCAGCGGAAATGTGAGAGGGAGGCTTCGAGATGCTCATTAAGGAGGTATTGCATGTGTGTGTGTGTGTGTGTGATGTGTGTTTGTTGTGTGTGTGTGTGTGTGTGTGTGTGTGTTTTGTGTTTGTGTTTGTGTTTGTAGTGTGTGTTTGTGTTTGTGTTGTGTGTGTGTT
>JACEEZ010019812.1:10000-12500 GCA_016584305.1 Chionoecetes opilio | reverse complement strand
CCCTCCCCTCCAATCTCCAGGCTCCATTCCAATCTCTTTCCACCCCTTCCTTCCCTCTTTTCACCTCCTCCTTCCCCTCTTCTACCCCTTCCTTCCCTTTCTATCCCCTCTCCCACCCTTCCTTCCCCTCTTTCACCTTCCCTCGCCCTCTCTTTCACCTCCTACTAGCTCCTCCAGCCCTTTCCCCTTCGTGTGTTTAATAGGAAGGTTGTAATTGCCCCTCCCTCCTATACTCTCTCCTCGTCTGATCTCCTCTCTCTCTCTCTCTCTCTCTCTCTCTCTCTCTCTCTCTCTCCTATACTGCCTGCTGCTCCTCCTCTATGGTTCCCTAGAGAAGACTGTGTGGTGATCAGAGTCGCTGGGATAACGATTGTAACGAGAGAGAGAGAGAGAGAGAGAGAGAGAGAGAGAGAGAGAAGAAGAGAGAGAGAGAGAGAGCGAGAGAGAGAGAGAGAGAGAGAGAGAGAGAGAATGCCGAATCCCCTCTCTCAACCCTACTGTTTGTATGTGTGTGTGTGTGTTGCGTCTCTCAGTTATCAATTGAAAAAAAGAAACGAAAAAAGAAGTGGATCATAATGTCACTTTATGCTCTTGTCAGTCAGCAATATGAGAATGATGAAGGTTGAGGAGGGAAAGGATGAGGATGATGAGGCGGATGAGGCGGAGGAGGAGGCGTGAGGATGAGGGAGGAGGAGGAGGAGGAGGAGGAAGTAGGAGGAGGAGGGAGAGAGGAGCAAAGAGGAGGAGGAGGGGGATCAGACTCGGCTTGCTTTAAAATGACGTGGGTACAAACAAGGATGAAACAAGGATGAGGGATGAATGATGCAATAAGGATGAGGCATGAAGGATGAATAAAGATGAATAAGGAGGGAATAAGGATGAGGATGAGGGAAGGATGAAAGATAAGGATGATTAAAATATCCTTTCAGACCGCCGTTCTCAATCATCATAGGTAGGCATCAGTTTTCGCACTATCTCTCACAAACATTCGATCAAAATGAAGTTTGGCACGAGCTTGTCCGAACTGTCCCCCTAATTTAATGGCAGTAAGTTGCTTGCCATGTGTGTTTAATGAAGGCGTTTGCGTCCTTGCTTTTAAGGCGAAGCTGGTAAGCTGAGTATACATTCGACAGTGGAAGTTTGAGTGACGTACTTGTAGACGTGTATCAAGTCCACGCCCTCATTCTCCCTCCCCTCCCGGCTTCCCTCCCTCCCTCCTTGCCTTCCTCCCTCCGACATCCTACCCACACCCCCCACCTTTTAGGGGGAAGGTGGTACCGCCACCTCCTCCCCTCACTCTTCATTTACTATCATCTTCTCTCTACTCTCATCTCTTCTCTTTTCCTCTCTCTCTCTCTCTCGTCTCTCTCTCTCTCTCTCTCTCTCTCTCTCTGCCCTTGCGTTGTACATGGATAATACCCATGCACATATTACTGTCCTATTAATTGCGAGATACCCAAAAGTAGATGCTAAGTATGGAGGATGTTTAGCACCGACAGTGTCCTGTTTCAGCAGTAATTAGCTTTTGTTAAGTGCTGGGTCTAATTTGTAGAACTTTCAATGTTGTAGACAAACGAGCCCTTCTTTTCCTAGAAGGGGCAATTTTGTGCGTATGATGGCTGAGGTACTGTGGCTTGATCATTTATAGGAACATCGGTTTTGAGTCAGAAAAGAATAAGGGTGGAGAATGGGCGGGTACTCAGGAGCATGAGTAATAACGAAAGGGAGGGTCTATACAGCTTTTCAATGGTTGTATACCCACAAACTAGACAGCACTTAAGCAGCAGCCAATTACGCTGGAACGGTAGCACTGTCGTGTGATAACCACCCTACCAACTTAGCATATACTTTCGGTTATCTGCCATTATAGTACAGTAATATGTGCATGGCCGTTATTATCTCTGTACAACGCAATTGAGCAGAGAGAAGAGAGCTAGAGAGAGAGAGGGAGAGATAGAGGAGGAGAGAGAGAGAGAGAGAGAGAGAGCAGAGAGAGAGGATAGGTAAATGGGGAGTGAGGGGAACAGGTGGAGGTAACCACCTTCCCCCTCATGGTGGTGGGGGTAGATTGGAGGTACGGGGGGGTCGGAGGTGCATGGAGGGAGGGAGGGAAGCCCGGAGGGGAGGATTGATGGCGTGTTCTTGATAACGTCACAATTACGTCACCTCAAATCTTCCACTGTCCGAATGTAATACTCCAGCTCTTACCATCTTCGCCGTAAAACCCAGAGTAAACGTCTTCATTAAACACACATGGCAATGCACTCTACTAGGCTATCATAGGGGCCGTATCAGACAGCTGTGCCAAACTGCATTTGATCCGACTGTTTGTTGAGAATATTTGCGAAAAACGATCCCTGGTTCTGAAATGGGAATAGTAACTTCCATTCAGCCTTAGTTTTTAGATCTTCCTCTCACTCTCTTATATCTTACATCTTACATTTTATATCTCTCCCCTTCATACCTCTATATTCTTATTAACGTTTCACCTTATAGTACT
>JACEEZ010019812.1:2500-5000 GCA_016584305.1 Chionoecetes opilio | reverse complement strand
AAAACAACAAACTAAAAACCTACAACAAACAACTTACTAAAAAACTACACAAAAAACGACTTATAAAAATACTATAAAAAAACAACACTAAAAAACAAAAAAACACAACAACGACTACTAAAAACAAAAAAACTACTAAAAACAACAAACAAATACAACAAAAAAATTTAAAACAACAACAACTATACTACAAAAAAAACTACTACAAAATACTACAACAACAACAAATCCCAAAAAACAAACAAAAAACAAACAACAAAAATACTACAAAAAACAACTACTACTCCCAACCCCCCCTCCGGCCCTCGTTTCTCGCCAAAAAAGGGAAAAACCAAACAACAAAAAAAAGGCGGGAAAAAAAAAAGAAAAAAGAAAGAAAAAAAAAAAACAAAAACAAAGTAAAAAAAAACCCGCCGATGACACGGGAACCCCCCATTCCCCCCTCCCCCCACGCCCCCCGTTTTGTTCATAGAAATTTCCCCACCCTTTATTCCCCCTTTTACCCCCCTAGGGGCCCCCCTCCCTTTTTCATTTTCCCCCTTCCCCCCCCTTTTTTTTTACGATTTTAATTCCCCTTTTTTTACCCTTTCCAACCTCCTTCTCCCCCTTTTCTACCCCCTTCCTTCCCTTCTTTTGGGTTGTACCCCCTTTGGGTTTCGGGAAGGGGAAAACCCCCCCCCCCCCATATGCCCAAAAATATCTCACCCCCGGGCGGGGCCCACCGGTGACGTATTTGGCACTAACAAGGCCATTACTTCACGTTTTTATAAAGTATCCTGCCAGTGGTGAGATTCGAACCCACGCCTCCTAAGATACGGGTGCCTTTAAACCACTCAGCCACGCTACTGAGAAACTTGACCATCAACCTTATTTTATTTTTTTATTTTTTTGGGTTTGCCTATAAATTTTATCAAAAGAGAAGTTAAAATGGAAAATGAAATTGTTGGAAATAATTTTTATAGTTTTTATAGGGGTTTATTTTAATGATAGTTGATAGTCTATGTCTTCTCTTCAGGTTTCCAGTATATAAGGATCTTTTTTTTTTTTTCTAACCCCAAAAAAAATAGATTTAAAAGGATGATGGGAAAAAAAAGGGTTTGAGGATATCAAAAATTTTGAAAATAAAAATTTGTCTTCTATTTTGGTTTTCACTCTATAGACACGTTAGTAAGTAATTTTGAGACTATAAGGTAACAGTGGCACGTAGGTAGTAGTAGTAGTAGTAGTAGTAGTAGTAGTAGTAGTAGGGAGTAGTAGTAGTTAGTAGTAGTATAGTAGTAGTAGTAGTAGTTTGTAGAAAGAGAAGAAATAGTAAAAGGAGTAGTAGAATAGTAGTAGTTTGTAGATAGTAGTTTTGTAGTAGTAGTAGTAGTAGTAGTAGTTTTAGTAGTAAATAGTAGTAAATAGTAGTAGTAGTTTTTGTAGGGAAATAGAATAGTAGAGAAGGGGGTAGAGTAGAGTATAGGAGTAGTGTAGAAGTAGTAGTGTAGTGTAGTAGGAGTAGTAGTAGTAGTAGTAGTAGTAGTAGTAGTAGAAAGTAGAAAGGGGAGTAGTAGTAGTAGTAAAAGTAAAAGTAGAAATAGTATATTTAGTAGTAGTAGTATTTTAGTAGTAGTTCAGTTCAGTTCAGTACATTTTATTTTCGTAAGAAACTTACATAGTACGTAGAGTAGACGCACGAGATATAAAATAAGAAAAAAATAAATGTTATTGTTATATACAAACAGCTTACTTTGCACATACTTATATGATAAATTTTTCAGGTATGTATTTTTATGTGTTTCCCCTTAAGATATCAAATTAAAAATCTCATACATGTACAAATAAAACAAAATGTATGAATAGGCTAACCATTAAATCAATTGATATAAATTAAAATGATTATAAAGTATATATATATAAAAAAACTAAAATATGTAATACATTTGTAAACATAGGAAAATAAAAAAGTTAACCCCTAATCTGTAAAGGGGATTAATATCCATAAAATAAACAGGGGCCTCGCCTCTCCTCATGTCGCTGTACCCGGGACTACCCTTTGCCTTAATAACATCCAGGGGCCTCTTCAAATATATTGATTTTGTAAACATGATCAAATAAAGTCTCACATACGTCATAAAAAGCCCTTTGGTATAAAAATATATATTATATTAATGATAGGATTGTTTGACCTAATCAGTTTTTTTAAAGAATCTAAACTTGTATAAGGTGGGGGAGATGCCTTAATAAAAATTGATTGCAGTTTTCAGCAGGATGTGGCTGGCATATGTAGGTACTCCCGACATGAGTTTTAAACCATTTATATGCTACATTAAACGCTTTAAAAAAACAAGATCTAAAAAACTGAGGTTCATTCCATAGGGCCAAGCCAATTCTGGGACAGCAGTAAGAGTTAAATAAAACAAAAGAACTTTAAAATCAAAAAACTTAAAATCTTTTATATTATACACTATTAAAAGATGAGTAAAATTGTTTAACCGAAAATCGATGTCATCACTAT
>JACEEZ010019811.1:110212-114406 GCA_016584305.1 Chionoecetes opilio | reverse complement strand
TTTTGCCCCGACTGATCCCTGGGCTGTGTTCCTGTTGCCACTCCCCCTTCTAACATGGGTGGAGAAATATGAATTTTTGGAACCTGCTCAAATAAATTATGGGGCACAACCAGAGGCAAATGTCGTTTGCATTTGTTGGAGATGCTCGTTTTGGGCCCTTTTTGAAATTTTGGAAGGGGGCTGAAAGGATCCCAAGGCATTTTCAGGGGTGCGCCTTGCCGAGAAAGGGGGGAAATTAAAAACCTCATTCTTTGTAAGATTTTTTCCGGGATAGGGCTTCATAAAAAAATAGCTTCAGGGGAAAGCATCATCCCCCTACAATGACAAAGGAAATTTTTTTTATCGAAACAAAATTTGCTTTTCATGGGAATTTTTGGGGGACTTTGCCCCTTTCCTAATCCCGATTAAAACTGAAAGCACCCCAAAAACACCTCCATCATGCCCTACCAGGGGCACCAAACAGAAAACTAAATAAAATTTTAAATTTGCATCAACAGGTAAAAAGAATCAACTAAAAATGCCCCAAAAAGTCATGAAGTCAGACCCAGAGTTGAAAGGCTTTTGCAGTAAACTCTTTTTTCCCGTTAAGGTCCAAATACCAGGGGAAAATTTCCAAAATTAAAAAATACCGGAAAGCAATCTTGCGCCTTCTTCTTTTTGGGAGGCTCTTCGGGTATTCCCCCCCTTCAGGACCTCATAGTGGCTCGGCACACCCTGGGGATGATGGAACACACGGGGCTTTTCTGCGATGCAAATTTGGGATGGCGGGGGATTTCTGGTCTCACCTGGGGAAAGAAAAAGAAAACTTATTAAAGTACAAAAATGAAAAAGTACTACAATATGCTTTGACAAAAAACACTTGTAAAAAACAAAAATAAATGCAAAACAACCAAAAACTTTTTTTTTTTAAAACCCGGGGCTTTTTCCCGGGGTCTTGATTCTTTTGCAGGCTGGGTTAAAACTGGGGTTTATTAAACCCCTATCTGACGACTTTCCTGGGGGATTCGCCCTTTTTCATAAAATTACTCTTCCCGACCACTGACTGGGGTAATTGCCCTTGTGACCATTGTTCCATTAAATATAAAAAATCGGATTTTCTATAAATAAATATGTACCTTGTTTTTCGGATTTCTCGTCGCTGTCGGCGAGGTTCCCAAAAATTTCACATCGTCTTGTTCCTAAATTTTTACGGTTCCCCGTTATTGTATTACAGTACCCAATAATTTTTTTAACAGCTTTTTACCTGTGTTCCTACATACCCAAATTAACCTGGCCGTAACGTAAAAACCCAACCGTTATTGGGAAAACGCTTTTTTATAAACTTGTGGGGAGGGTGGTTGGTACAAAAAAATTTCTTTCCTCAAAAAAATTGTGTTTGACAACCCCTCTAAACCAAAAACCGCCCACACCACCCGGCGCGCCTATCGGCCCACAAAAATGGCGGGGATCTTTTGCCGGACGACCCACCCCCAACCGCCCGCCTCATGAAAAATACCGTCACTCGGGCCACCCTGGTGACAACAGAATCCGCTGTCCGAAAATGCTTTTGGTTTATGGGGAACACAAACATTCAATAGAGCCCCCCAACAAAGGGGTTTAAAATTGCTTTAACCCAAATTTGATTTTTCACTATTTAAAATAACCTTATTGAACGTAAATTTTTGTTTATAAAACTAATGAAAGAATAACACTGGTCAAAAAACAAAAAAAAAAAAAAGTTCTGGCATGGAATTTAAGAACAGTTTTTAGACTAATTTGTAGGGTGCTGAATTCAAATCTGATCTTATATTTTCTCTATCACATCACGTTTTTGCGCTATAGGTATATATTCCATTTTCATGAATTTCAGAAAAATTTATCCTTCTATTGAGTAGTGTAGCAAAAGGGCCGGATTATATGGTTTTATTTTAATTCAGTCTCCCAATAAACTGGGAGAATATCTTCGTTTTCTTTGAACATGCATAACATCCCATTCTTTATGATACGAAAGTAAACAAACACATTTCACTTGCACAGCAATCGTCTCCGCAGGTAGTGTTTTATTATTGAATTTTACATTGAATTGAGTTATTTATTGTATTTCTCCTGTTGTTTCTTTTTTGTGAAACAATGCCTAAGGTGTAGGTGGTTGGTAGCAATTCAAGGAACAACTCAGGTAGCTAACAACTCTTTTTCTTTTATTTGTCCGCAGTTGGTGTTGCTGCTCTAACAATGGCCTCTACATCTCACAGAAGAAAGTGCTCAAATGATCCAAATATATTTTGCTACATCTGTGGAAGCTTACTTTGAAGACTCAGAGGCGCAACATTACTGACTTTGTTAAGAGCGTGTATTTTGCGTACTTCAAAGTACCACTTGGAGACCAAGACAACATTGGGCTCCTCACAAAGTGTGCAAAACCTGTGTTGAGACTTTGAGATCATGGTCTCAAGGAAAGAAGGCTAAACTTAAGTTTGGAGTGCCTATGGTTTGTGAGAGAACCAAGCAATCATTTAGATGACTGCTATTTCTGCCTTGTCAATGTAAAAGGTTTCAATAAGAAAAAACTAGAAATATTTGCAAAACCCAAGTATCCCTTCAGCTATTCGACTAGTTACCATAGTGAAGAAATACCTGTACCAATATTTACTGAGCTTCAAAAAAAATGATGAAACAGATATCTGCTCACCTGCTCCCACTGATGAAGAAGACACTACAAGATATTTTTCAGCCATCTGATGAAGATTGTGACAAACCAATTCTGTTTATTCAGTCTGCTTTGAATGATTTGGTTAGAGATCTTTATCTACCAAAAGAGTCTGCTGAACTGTTGTCTTCAAGACTGCAAGAGAATCGAATGCTGAAACCCGGCACAGGTGTCTCATTTTATCGTAACAGGGAAGCAGAGCTGCGTAAGTACTTCCATTCAGATGGCCAGCTTGTCTATTGTACTGATGTAGAAGGGCTACTTCTTTTTATGGGACTGCTAGCATATGATTCAAGGGATTGGAGGCTTTTTATTGACAGTTCCAAAAGAAGTTTGTAATGTGTTCTGTTACACAATGGGATAAGTATGGCTCTGTACCAATAGGTCATTCTGTAAAACTTATAGAAGAATATAACAACATCAAGATTGTCCTAGAGAGGTTGCAATATCATGTTCATGGGTGGTTAATTTGTGTCGATTTGAAAATGGTTAACTTTTTTTTAGGTCAGCAAGGAACCCTCCTACACAAAATACCCCTGTTTTCTGTGTTACTGGGACAGTAGAGCTACAGCAGAGCATTGGGTGAAAAAAGAATGGCCTCAGCGACAGAGTTTGGCATCTGGCGATAAGAATGTCATCAATGATCCTCTAGTGGATGGAAGAAGATTGTCTTTCCTCCCTTGCACATAAAACTTGGATGATGAAGCAGTTCGTCAAAGCTCTTGATCACAGTGGAGAATGCTTCAGCTATATATGTTCAACTTCTCCTGGTCTTAGTGAAGAAAGAGAAAAAAGGCTGGAATATTTGATGGACCTCAAATAAGAACACTAATGAGAGAGATCCAAATTTTATCACATCAATGAATGAGACAGAAGAAAGAGCTTGGAATGCATTTTGTAATGTGGTGAAGAATTTTCTAGGGAATAAGAAAGCAGACAACTATGAAGAGATTGTGGAAGAGCTACTAATGAGCCTGCGAGATCTTGGATGTAAATGATATCAAGGTTCACTATTTACACAGCCATTTGGACAAGTTTCCGGAGAACCTTGGGGATGTGAGCGAGGAACAAGGGGAGCGTTTTCATCAGGACATTAAAACAATGGAAGAACGGTATCAAGGCCGGTGGGACTCACATATGATGGCGGATTATTGCTGGAGCTTGATGAGAGACAACCCAGAAGCTGTACATCAGAGATCAGCCAAGAAAAAAAAATTCACATAACTGCTACTTGCCATTGATCTGTGCACCATATATATGTATTGTTTATATTTTCTATTTCAATTCTGTCACTATATTTGATTTACTTGTACATGGACTTCGTAATCTTTGTAATTCCTTGATTAAGAATATACAAAATGTATTACTAAAAATCACGTGTTTTTATCTTGAAACCTTCGATATATAGGCTGATGAGTCATTTTCATCAGAAATTGAAAAATACTATATCGCGAAATCCTGATGTGATAGACAAAAATTGAGTTCATATTCGTAATCAGCAGCCCAAA
>JACEEZ010019811.1:67712-105212 GCA_016584305.1 Chionoecetes opilio | reverse complement strand
ATAAGTATTTTTTGAGTTCTGTACACGTAGTCATTATCTGTAGTTAACACACGCCAAATTGTTCTCCACTTCTTCACACCATTTTTGTTTATACATATCACTCGACCGCAACTTAACGCTTCCTTAAGCCACAGCTCTTTAATAGATGCAGCCTGACTAAATATGTTTTTACATTCCGTGCTATTTAGGACATCTATTACCCTAGTTAGCCAGGGTGATTTATATTGTTTTTTATTTCATGTAATCTTTTTATGAAAAAATTAATGCATTTTTAAATTTTACCTCGACCATTGGCAATACCATGCCAAAAAGTTAACCATTCTGTTACCTATAACCTCCTCTAAGCTCTTAAATCCCAGTTCACCCCAAAATCATACAGGTTGATGTGGACTTACTAAGCTTAAGTAGTCTTTTGGGAAAACTTATTACGTGCGGTGTTTAGCTGTTGAATATTACCATACCCCATACTTCACAACCCTACCAGCAAATTACAGGGTTTACAAGTTTGTCATACAGATCAAGGGGATATATCCAAAGGTAGATTAAGTTTATTTAAATTTTCCTAATAACCAATATGTAGCCCTCTTTGCTTTATGACTTGCTTAGCTTTGGCTTTATGAAAAAGTCCATTGAAGTTGAACTTACTCCTAGATACACGTAGTCGTCAACAACATCAATATCATTTTCACCAAACTTAAAATGTACATATTTCCTAACTTTACCTTTAGAAAATACAATTACCTTAGTTTTATTTACATTAATTGCAGCGACCACATATTGCAGTAATCATAAACTGCAAACCAAAGCACCTGTAATGAGTTACTATTTTCTGCAAGTACTATTGTGTCATCGGCGTATAAAAAAAAAATAAGCGTAAAAAAATACAATCTCTTCATCATTTAATACATCTATAGCTTTATCCCTGCAATAAGGATAAACCAGTGTAATGTGTTGAAATGTAGGAAATTTAAAAACATTCAAATAAATTGCAAATAACAATGGCGACAGATTTTCCCCTTGCCTTACTCCAACATTACAAGGGAAAAACACTTGAAACTTTACTTTCCAATTTTTAAAACTTGACTTAGCATTTGAATATATATTCACGATCACCCTGAGTATTTTACCATTATATTACTGTTCAGCATTTTCATCCATAGGGATGACCTGTCAATGAAGTCAAAATGCTTTTTTATAATCAATGAATGCACAGAAAAGTAGTTTCTTCTGAGATATAAATAGTCTACCAGAACATGTAAAGTGAAAATATGATCAAGCGTGCTATAACAATGTCTAAAACCTGCTTGTTCGTCCACAATGACGTCTTGGTGTCCCTTTTCACTCTTCTTTTGAAAAGATTTAAGTTATAGGAAAGTGGAAAATAGAAACAGGAAGAGAGTTTCCAGAGTTTACCATTGAAAGGGATGAAAGAGTAAAGATACTGATTAACTCTTGCATTAGGAAGATGGACAGAATGGATGAGAATGAGTAGAAAGTCTTGTGCAGCGAGGCCGCGGGAGAGGGGGAGGCATGCAGTTAGCAAGTTTAGAAGAGCAGTGAGCATGAAAAAAACGGTAGAAAGAGCAAGTGAAGCAACATTGCGGGGGTTTTAGTATTTAGTATTTAAATACATTCAATGTATTTAGTGCCCAGCTCTGGCCAAGCTATATACTGTATTCAAATATTACTCTTATTTAAGTAAGAGACTAAGCTGTAAATTACATAATACTGTAATGCAAAGGGTTATTCCAAAGATTACGCCACGCCCCCACTGGTTCCTTCTCTCGCTTCGTGCGTCTTGCCTTCATACATGTAAAAAACCACGCTTTCTGATTGGTCGAGATGAATTTGAACAGGAATGATATCTCAAACAAACGGCAGTTTTTTGACTTATTTCAGAAATAGCCCCAATAACCTAAGGTAAACTGCTCCATTACTACACTCAGACCCAATTCTGCTGTAAGACCTCTCTGCCTCATACCATTCTTTCTTCTGCGTCGCCCTCATAGGCCAAGAAGAACCCCATTGAGGGCAAAAAGCTGCAATTACAAAGCTACGCCAGCCCTACAGCTACTGCCAGTCAGTCACCAGTCGTGCTGTTAGGGCGAGTACGTCATAGGAGGTCTTGGGCCGGAGTTCCGTACGGGCGTCCCTGGCCTGAGCTGCGGGCATTAGGAGCCACAGGCACACGCTGAGCAGATCCAAGGCTGCCATGACACACAGACTCGTCAAGTAGCTGTTCGTCGTGTCCCGGATCACCCCTGCGGTATGGGCGTCACTTGAATGGCGTGCTTCACACAAAAGATTAGTATTTATCCCTTTAAAAAGTTAAAATAATGGTGTTGCGTGCGTGACGGTCTGCCATTACCTATGAGAGTCCCAAGATCGAAAGCCACCAGCAGCCATCAGCCCAATGATTACCTAGGGGGGTTCAGGTTGTCCATACCCATGTACTGCACGATGACCAGGTTAAACATCAGAGCTGGGACTACCGAATGAAATTCGGTATTTCGGTATTTCGGTACTACCGGCGGTAGATTTATCTACCGCTACCGAATCTTCGGTACCAAACCTCTACCGATACCGATACCGATACCGAATGGATCTACCGAACGAATTTCTTCGGTAGAATTGAATTGAAGTTGGAAAAATACCCCCAATAGATGGCACCACAATTTTTACTTAGTCAGTCAGTTTGATGGATTCGGGCCCGGGTTTGGTTCTGTTGCGGACTCCACATTTAGAACGCTACTACCGAATTACTATCATACTTTGAGGTGAGTAAAAATTATACAGCGTACAACTAACATTAGTCTATTTTTATATAACTTCTTTTGAATGTCTATGGCAGTTTTGTAAGAAAATAAAGATATAGTTTGCCTGTGCAATATATGGCACAACACGAGTGTCACTGGAGTGTGGCTAAAAAAAAATACGTTGAAAATGTGTGCCATATAATGATATATCGATGATATATGGAACTAACCAAGGCAATGCAAATACTTTCAAATGAATGTTACCAATGTTATAGTTAATTATAAAAGAGTTTTTTTTCGGAATCAAAGTAGATGTATTGTAGTGAATCTAGTTACCTAACTGATATGCTTTTGTACTCTTGTTAGCAAAAATTTTTTACTAATAGTCATAGATATTGTGATAATTACATATAAACTGCAATAGTTTACTGCCTTCGTTTTCATCTGGGTTCCGTCTACACTGCAGACATTATTCTTAGAATATTTTTTAAATATTGGCTTAAAAATAGGTGTTTTTGGGCTCTTTGAATGTATTAAAAGGCTTTTAAAGGTGTTTTTTTTTGTTTATATATAACGGTTTTTTTTTAAAACTACCCAACCGAAATACCGAAATACCGAAGCAGTCGGTATATTTTTTGGAAATCTACCCCCAATACCGAACCGAATGGCCCGTTTTCATCTACCGAATACCGATACCGCCGGTAGAAAAAATCTACCGAATCCCAGCTCTGTTAAACATACTAAGCAATAATCCCAGACCCAAGCCGTACACCACCCCAGACGCCATGAATTGCCACAGCTCGCTGGCCAGTGAGGCGACTGAAACAGAAATATAATTTTTAGTTCCCGCGCCGTCTCTCCATGTCTTCCTGTTAGGCAGTGTTGCAGTATAGACAGGGTACTTGAAGGCCAGTTGTCGGTAGGCACTTTACCTAAGATGCCTATCGCCCTCAGTAGGTAACCCAGCATGATGGAAAAGCGGATGCTGAACCTCTTACAGTCCGAGAGAGGCGACACCACAAGACGCGTGACTAAGTTGGTGACACCCATCAGCGCTATGCAGCCGGCGGCGTCCTGCAGACTGTGGTCGGTGGCCTGAGCCACGAAAGGCAGCATCATGATAAAGTTGAGGAACGTTGTCTGTGTGATCATCACGGTGACAGCCAAGATAACACACCGCAGCTGCCGCAGGACTTTCAGGTCTGATCTGATCCTTCCTGCAACACGCAACAACGTCTTCCAAATGGCCCTTTACGCCTCGTGACTTCTCCACGTGTCGTCGATTCCTCTATTTCATCTGACAGACAAGGTACCCTACATGAGACGTCCGAACCCGCTGACATCAGAGGCTTTAAGTGCCACTGGACGGGGTGAAAAAAGGACACGGCAATGAGACCATTCAATACGACGGCGGCGTGGATCAAGGCAGCACCTTTGAGCCTGTACACTTCCAGGAGATAGCGAATGAAGGGCGCCAGAACCATCTGCGTCACCGGACCACCAGCCACCAATAAAGTGTTGGCCTGACCACCCTTCTTGTGGAAGTAAGGCGGCAAGACCATGTGGGTGATGCCTTGACTCACGCCGGTGCACATGCCTGCAGAACAAGAAACATACATATCATCATCAGAATTCATTGTAGGAATCATCATGCATTTGTATGTTCTATACCTGAAGTAGCATTTATGGGAACAACATCACGATAAGATATCATACCACACAATGCATTGTGCTCCTCACCTCCTAAGAAGAAGAGTAGGAAAAAGTAAAGCGGAAAGAAAATGAGAGGGTGAGAAGCCGACAATTATGAAGCTCCAGACGAGCCATGCAAGACGCTGGCGAACCGACGGTGCGTTGCCCCGAAACTCTTGGCTTCAGCAGGTTATAGGTTGGCGAGGATCGTGGACAGGCTCCACACACAGGAATAAGTTATAGATCAGGCAGTGGTGGTGGAGGATGGCGCCATTCGCAGCAGCAAGAATCCAGAGAAGAGGAATCCCGAAGCAGAAATGCAAAACAGATAAGAGAAACAGCTGTAATAGGGACGCGGCGTTTTATAACTAATTTAAGTTTCCTTTCTTAATACGTGTTGCATTCTAACTATTTAGTATTTATAAGATGTGAGTATCAACATAGGCATGCACCGTCTTTATTAATACTACTTATCTATACGAAATAAATTACTACATATTTTCTTTTCATTTAATATATGTAATTGCTACACATGCAAAAGTATCTTGTATTATCTATGCTTTCGTTATGGGGCTGTAATTTTATACTGAATAAAGTATGCTCAAACACGATACGCGAAGATAGTGAGCTAAGTAATCATTCTTAGAGCTTGAAATATGCTGAGGACAAGTGATAAGTATAAGATGATAAGCTCTCGTGCCCTACTAGGTGCAGAAATAAGAAGGGAGCATGACGTGATAGGAAAAGTGTTAGTTGGGTAATTGATGTAAAACAGCACACACACACACACACACACACACAACACACACACACACACCACACACACAATGCACACACATACACCCACACACAGACACTAAACAATACACACACAACACACACCACCCCACACACACACACACACCACACACACACACACACACACCCACACACACACACACACACACACACACCACACAACACACACACACACACACACACACACACACACACACACACCACACACACCAACACACACACACACACACACAACACACACACACACACAACACACACACACACACACACACACACACACCACCACACACACACACAACCACCACACACACACACACACACCACACACACACAACACACACACACACACACACACACACACACACACACACACACATATTGAGATAAAGATTCCCAAGGCCACCCATCCAGCCCCAGCCTCCATCGGAAACGCGGGATTGAAAGTGGAACATTTGCGACGACACCTGTCTTCACGTCACCTCTCTTCCCATTCACTTGCCGCCGCACCATCTCCGTCTCCGTCACCCCGCTCCTGCCTCGTCACTCCCCTTCCAACCTCCGGCACTGCCTCCGGTCACTCCGCCGCCGTTCACGCCATCCTCGCGGTCCATGTGTTGCTTTCTCTTCGCACCTGATCGCTGACAGTCAGGTTGGAAAGACGTGTCAGCGCCATTGGTACAGAACTGTAGTATCACAGTCGACCTTGGCCACTTGTACACCATTCAAGAGATCGGCTTAGCGGGTGTTTCTCCTCCATTTCAATAGTGCTTTCTTCGTTTACTAGGAGTTTGTTTGCACGTGAGTTTGTTTAGATGATGCGAAGCGCTATTTACGTCATTGTCATTTGTTCAGGAATTTTAACCTTACAATAATTACATTTCATTGTAATTTACTGCCAGGAACTACACGGTGCAGGTTGCGCGGCCTCTTGTAGCTTCCTTGTGGTCTGATTGTATAATGTTCTTGATTTATTTGTATTGTAGCTTGCGACACTAATAGAGTATGAAGAGTCGGTTGTCTCTCATAGGATACATGTTTCTTATCTCTTCATCGGTGAAGTAAACGCACAACCACTGCTTATTGATGAAAAACTTCTAGGTAACAAATGTCCTTTATCTTTGTTATTGGTGATCAAAATTGTGGTATGCTCTTTGTACAGAAACTTATCCAGCATCACTATCGATCCTTGAAGAATGAGTGCAAACAGAATAACACAGTTACTTCACACACGAAGAGAATAACACACACACAACAACACACACCAACACACATTACACCACACCAACACATACACACACACACGCACACACATACACATACACAAAACGGAGTACTCCCGTAGTCAGAGAGCTGGGCAGGATTTAAATACACATTTGTATTTAAATACGATTTAAATACATGTGTGCATTAGAAATGCTATTTATCAAATACATTGGTTTTCATGATTTAAATACAGATATTTCAATTACTTTATGAGTATTTAAATACATTGTATTTAAATACTTTTAATATAAAAAATTTTAATACTTTTTTCACAGTTAATTTGACCAAACCCGCCCCATATTCTGGCAACCGGATTTACAGTGAACCAGGGTTGCCACTGCCAAGGAAATGCCGGATGCAAGGACATTTAGGCCTGAGACGGACATTTCTAATGGAAACCCAAAATCTAAGGAAATTCATTGCGAATCATTGCAAAATCTAAGGATACATTGGTATGGTGTACTATTACCTAGGGTTTTTTCTATGATGTTGGTAGAAAAAACCCTGGGTAATAGATACACCGACGCAATGTTATTCAGGCTGAACAGATCAGGGGGTGCTAGAGGAAAGATTTGGAGTGAGGGAGCACCAGACCTCTCACGACTGTAGGAAACTAATGTATGAAGGCTAGAAATAGAGCTAATAGAGTGTTAGGATTCATTACCAGAAGACTGTTAAAAGTAGAAGTGCTTAAGTTATTCTAAAGCCTTTATCGCGGCTCTAGTCAGGCCGACCTAAAACTATGCGGCTTCAGTTTTGGTCGCAATATTACAGGATCGGAAATAGATAGCCTTGTTAGAAACAGTTTGCATGTGTCGAAGGGATGACCCAAAATTATCAAGGATGTGTAAACTTTGGTTAATGAGTATAGACGATTGAAGTGTATTAACGTTACACTCACTCGAGAGACGCAGAGTAAAGCTCCGTCCACCACTAACGGAAATGTCCCGCGGGCACAGCGAGCAGTTTTGCCTGTTGACGGCTCACCGCTTTGTGCCGCGGGCAAAATGCACGTAAAATGCCCCGTGATGGTGGGCGAGCGCATTTCACCAGGCACTGGACGAAGTGCGTGTCCGCTGCGAGACATACGAGGTTACATGCGGATCTTTGGAGCCCATGATTAGTTCAGTTGTCAGGAATTTACACTACGCCTACATCAGAACATCATGTCTACCAGCTCCGCCAGTAAGAATCAGTGCGTTCAAGATATGCGATCACTTCACCTAATTGCAATTTTACGGCAACACCCGTGGCTATGGAAAGTGAAAAGAGACATTATACGAGACAGAGACAAAAAAGATGTGCTGCAGGTATGCAAAGGAAATGCAAGATGTAGGTGTGTCCGTGACAGTGGATGAGATTAGAAAGAAAATAGACACATCCGCAACCAGCACAGACGGGGAACTGCAAAAAAAAGAGGACGTCAGAAGGTGAGCTGTCAATCATCTGGTATCCTGCTTTTCTATATATGGTTGTTACTTGCGCAAGGAGTTTATAGAATGTACTTGGTCCATTCTCACATCGTTTATGAAGTCACGCATATTCATCTGCAATTCTCGAAAAATGAAAATGACTTCCCACACTGGTTTTTTTTAACTTAGCCCAGGTCTTTGCACCACTTCTTTTTCTCCACTTTGTCCTTTTTTCTTTTTCAGGCACATAGCAATGATTATGGTACACAGTTTTAGCTTCTTTACGGTCCTCTTGCTTCGCATTGTTGTCGTTACACTGCCTGGCTGCCCAGCTGCTCGCACTCTGACTGCGGCCAGGCAGCTCGCTGTGGTGGACCAACAGTACATCTCGGTGTGCCCGCGGCTTTTGGCCGGTGACGGGCACTGCCTGGCGGGCTTCTGCCCGCTAGTGTGGACGGGAGCTTAAGGGGCGATCTGATAGAAATTTTTAAGTGGATAAGGGATTTAATAAAGGAGGAGGTATAATTAGTGAAAAATTCTTACGGCTATTAACCAGGGTAGAACAAGAAGTAACGGAATTCAAGCTGGAAAAGGTAGATTTAAAAAAGAAATAGGGAAAAAAGGTTCACAAATAGGGTGGTGACTGACTGGAATGGACTCAGTAGACGATAGTTAGTGCGGAGTCATTAGGGAGCTTAAAGAGGGGCTAGGATAGGTTCATGAGGGGATGGAAATGTGAGGCTGTAGGTAGTGTTAGGTAACAGGAAACTACCACGTGTGTCGTGTAGCCTCACGCCTTTAAAGCTTTCACGTATTTCTTATGTTCTATGTTAAATCCTAAAGGAAATTCATTTTTTCGGACATGTTAAATTGTGTGATTAAACTGTATTTACAAGGATTTAAATAAATTGATGTATTTAGTATTTAGTATTTAAATTACATTCGTAAAATGTATTTAGTAGTTAGTATTTAAATACTTCAATGTATTTAGTGCCCAGCTCTGTCCGTAGTGTATTGGTAAGCGACGCCTCACGGTTCACAACCGAGAAGTCCCGGAGTTCGATTCCCCGGGGCGATGCGGAGAATATATGGGCTGTTCCTTAAAACCCAAGCCCCTGTCCACTCCAGCAGTGACATGGGTACGTGGTGTTAAGCGGGGGTTTGTGCCCGCCTCCGGGGTTGTGGCTTCAGGCCAACAGCGCACACTAAGGAGGAAAGATTAAAATGAAGATATGGAGATGGTGGGCCCTACGAGTTGTAGCTACGGCACCTGTAAAAATACAACTAGTGAATAACAACTAGCCGTGAATACACAGACATCACACAACACACAAAACACACACACACACACACACACACACACACACACAACACAAACAACACACGTGGACACATACATACATAGTCACACACACACACACGTTTCCTTATCAAGTAAAATGTGCCAGCTATTTTTATACACACGATAGCGCAGACGTTGAGCTTTGACTGAGAACACACATCTATAATATATAAGCGAAAAGTGTGTGTGTGTAGTCTTTGTGTGTGTGTCTGTCTGCTGTGTGTCCGCGATATAGGTGCCGCCCCAGTGCGCGCTAATCACATTATATGGCACAGTGATTGTGGAAACCGGGTTCGACAGGGAGGACCATTTTAAGCCCACTATGAGATGATACACTTTTTTTTTTTTTTAGTAGCTATTAGCGAGATTGTGAAAAAAAAAAGTTTGTGTTGCGAGAATTGAGGAAACATGATGCTAGGGTGATGGGTAATGGCCTAGTGAGTGAAGGGGTGGGGTGATGGGTAATGGGTTGTGGGGTGATGGGTGTATGAATGGGTGGGGGTGAGGGTGATGTGTGAGGGAATAAATGGGGGGTGTATGGGTAATGCTAGATGTGAAATGGGTGTTGTGGTGATGGGTTAATGGGTTGAGTGATGGGTGGGGGGTGATGGGTAATGGGTGTTGAGTTGAATGGGTGTGAGGTGATGGGGTAATGGGTCCGAGTGAATGGTTGGGGTGAGGGGAATGGGTGGCGTTAATTACATAATTTTAACATCCATGATTTCAGGAAAAAGTTAGAAGGGGCTATTTGAGAGTGTGTTTTGGTGGGCGCCTCGGCCCACCAAACACAGGTGGTGGGCCGCCAAACCAATAGCCCTCGCAGGAGACTAGCCAAAAAAAGTCCGCCGGAGGGCGGCTTTGCGCCAGTTACCATTAAACAGTGTTCAAGAGGTCATCTTGTAATTATGCTCAACGAAACCAGTCCAGCTCTCTCTCTCTCTCTCTCACTGTATGAGTGCAGGATACGGCACTAGTGGTTCTTGCAAAGAACATCAGATGGCTGTGCGGTAGACGTCTCTGCCGCGGGGCATGGGCTGCAGTGACAGCGCTAGAAAGCCGACTCAGGTCAGCTGTCGATATGGCAGACCTAATAGGCCAGCCTCACCAGTCGTGAACAAGACAGAAGACCAAGCCAAGGATACCAGCCAGGGGGTTGACCAGAAATTTAACGCGTGGAGGAAGGAGAGGCCAGTAGTTGGTATGTGCGTACCAGTATCCCTACTATAAAAAAAATAGTCCCTGTGAACATCAAGTGAATTAATCAGGACTGATAACTTATTCATTTTTACCTTTTCACTCGTTGACCGATACCGACTTATCAGCACATTGAGGGAATATAATACACATAATTTTCCTTTTACTGTATTAGATAAATTAATTTATAACCCCCTAACCAAGCAGCAATCACTTAGTGGATGATTCTCTCCAAACAATATTTTCCGGGAACCCTTTATGTCGCTATGTTTTCCAGTGATGACCAATATATGAAAAATAAATTTTCTCACCCAGCTTGAATAATTTTTTTTTTTAATATTAGTAGTGTACCGCTTCACCTTGAAAACTTTTTGACCGTGCAAAAACTCCAATTGGTATCAAATCCAGGTTATCGGTTTTGTAAAAACCCGTTTTAAGTGATTACATTTGTACACTGTATAATATAAATGGTTAAAACTGCACACTTTGAAAATAAGAGCACATAGGGGGGTGGTCTTGCGATATCTTAAAAAACCCTTATGAGGGTATGCTAATACAAGACACACTTTACAATTCCACACATTGATCCTTATTTCTAAAAGTTTCAAAGCCACTTTAATTTTTATAATTGGTATTATATACAGCCCACCCAACGCAAACATTTATAAATTTCCTTTAACATTAGAACATATTTTAGGGTTTGTGTCCTCGGGTAAGACTTCATTGTTATATAATTGGTGACTTCAATATTAATCTTCTAGCAAATAGTGTTCATGTTTCAAAAATTTCTCAACCATGTTTTATTCTCATATGTTTTTTCCAGTCATAAAAACCTACCAGAGTATCGAAAACATCAGCCACAGTAATTGACCCCTATATGGACAAATGAAAATGCTTAATTATAATTCCAGTGGTATACTGTACACTTCTATCAGTGCCCACTTTCCAGTTTCTAGTTCATTTCCTGTGCCAATTATTAATTCTCCCTGTGCAAAAATTAAATTTTCAAAAAGGATTTTCACTAATGAAGATATCAATAATTTCAAATTAGAGTTGAGCGAATTGATTGGGAAACAGCAGTTTTTTAATACAGGGCTAAATGAATGTTTCGATATTTACATGAAAACAATTTCTACTTATTACAATAAACACTTTCCTGTAAAAGAATATGCAGTCAAAGAGAAACAAAATCGAAAAACCCCCTATATAACTCAAGTAAAAGAAAGTCCATCAAAAAAACGTACAGACTCCAGAAATTGTATGCAAAGTGGCCAATTACTTACGGAACTACATTTAAAAGGTCCCAGGAACACTTAAACTTCTTAAGAGCAGAAAAAGAGAATCACTATAAATAAAAATTAAAGGAAATGCGGGCAACAGTAAAAAGACTTGGGAAATTCTAAAAACATCATGGAAAAAATAGTTATCAGCTTCCTCCCTCAATTTCATTCCCAGATAATACTTTATCAACAAATCAGGAAATAGCTGAATCATTTAATAACTACTTCTGTAACATTGCTAACAATTTTGGCCCAAAGCATTGAACCGTCACTAGTTTCATTTAATAATTACTTGCCTGATCCTACACCTTTTCTTTTTTTATTCGGCCAACAACATTACATGAAATTGAAGCTATAATAAAAAACCTGAAACTAAATTCCCCAGGGTATTACACCGTAGATATAAAGATAATAAAAAATGCAGCGTATATGTCACCATATTTACAACACATAATAACAGATCATTTGAAGAAGGGCTGTTCCCAAAACAGCTCCAGATAGCACGAGTTTTTTCCCATATTTAAAAAAGGTGATAAATATCTCCACCAGAACTACAGACCTATATCAGTTTTGCCAAGCTTAAGTAAAATTTTTGAAAAAATTATGGCCTTGAGATTCATGGACTATTTATGCAAAAAAATCATTATTATCTGAACAAACAGTATGGATTTAGACCCATTATAGCACTGAGTTAGCAGTACATCAGCTCATCCAACACATTTATTGAAGCTATTGACAGTAAGCAATACCAGATAACAATCTTTTGTGACTTGACAAAAGCTTTTGATACAATTTTCTCATTCCATACTATTAGATAAACTTAAAATGTACGGAGTTCGAGGTACGGCTAAACAACTGGTTTAAGAGTTATTTAGTAATAGACAACATATACTGTATACAATAACGCATCATCTTCTTTAAATAATGTCAACTTTGGAGTACCACAAGGCCCCAATTCTCGGCCCGATATTATTTTTAATATATATAAATGACATTACCGTAGCACCAATTTATTAAATTTCTTTCTTTTCGCAGATGACACAAATATATTCATAACCGGGAGAGATGTTTAATGAATTGAAAATTACCTAACCGAGAATTAAATCACGTAGCAAATTGGTCAAATGCAATAAACTAACACTCAATATAGGTAAACACAAATTACATGATTTCACATCCCTTAATGACACAAACACCCCATGTAAATATAAAAATTGATAATCTATTATAAAACAAGTTAATGAAATAAGATTTTTAGGTGTCATAATTGATAACTCTTTAAAATGGAAATCTCATATAGAATGCTTAAAAAAAAAAATTGTATAAAATAACAGGTATAATGTACAGGATTAGAGTCCATGTGAATAATGCAGTCTTAAACAATATATATTTCACTAGCATCCATCTATTATATTGTTGTTCTTTATGGGGGGGAGCTTATAAAACATACATTGATCATCTTTTTGTTGAAAGAAGAAGTTGATACGCATAATGTCTCGCAGCCAAAAGCTATGATCACACTCCCCTCTCTTTATAAACTACAAATTATTAAAAATTACAAGATGTTATACACCTACAGACATGCTTATTTGTATACGGGGCCTTGCATTCATTCCAATAAAATTTTAATTTTAATGTAATAGATCGTAGTGACACTAGAAGAATAAATAATTTAAAAAACCCACTTGTTAGAAAAAAGTCACGCCCAACAGAGTATCCTATTCCGAGGACCCAAAAAACTGGAACCAAATTCCTCAAGAGACAAGGAACAGTAATTCACGAGCTGGACTCAAAACAGACTCAAAAACATTTATTAGCTAATTACAATTAGATTTACCGGGAATATTTCTATTTTTTTTTCTAGGTAAAACACTTATATTATAAAACTCATTTATGTGATGCAAGTTGAAAGACTGCATATAATAATGTTATGGTAGGTGCATTTATCATTATTATTATTATAAATATTATTATCATTATTGCAAATATTATTATATTATAATTATTGTTATTATTATTACTATCAATATTACGTTATTATTATTATATTATTATCATTCATTATTATTATTAATATTATTATCATATTAATATTAATATTATCGTTATCATTATTATTATATATATTATTCTTTATTATTATTATTATTATTATTATTAAATTTATATTTTTATTATTATTATTATTATTATTATTTATTATGGTTATTATCATTATTACTATTATTACTATTGCTTATTGGTATTATTATTACTATTATTATTATTATTATTTATATATCATTATCAGTTACCATTATTACTAATATTATTGCTTATATTATTCATTATTTTTCATATTATTTTCCACGAGATTCATTGTTTGTTTAACAAGTAATCCATGGTGGTGGATGGGCCACAACATGCGTCAGCTTACATTAATTATAATTGTAGGTCCGTAATAGAGCCTTGGCTCAATGGACCTTGGCTGCATTATTATTATTATTGTTATGTATTTATGTTATGTACAAAGTGGCCAATAAATGTATCTATCAATCTCTCTCTCTCTCTCTCTCTCTCTCTCTCTCTCTCTCTCTCTCTTCTCTCTCTCTCTCGCTCTCGCTCTCGCTCTCGCTCGCTCTCCTCTCTCCTCTCTCCTTCTCTCTCTCTCTCTCTCTCTCTCTCTCTCTCTCTCTCTCTCTCTCTCTTCTCACCCTCTCTCTCTCTCTTCTCTCTTTCTCTCTCTCTCTCTCTCTCTCTCTCTCTCTCTCACTCTCACTCTCACTCTCACTCTCTCTCTCTCTTGATCACTTCACACAAAAAAACGTAGTTCAGCGAGTAATTACAACAGCATGTCACAGCACTGCCCACAACGCCGCGGCCTCTCTACACATGTTGTTTTCTATTGCCCCTCCCAAGGGAAAGAACAAGTACGGGCTAACTATGAGCCCGTCGGAGATATTCAATTAGTCATAACGATTAGCGTGGTGGAGGGTAACTAGAGTACAAAGTGAGGCGCGTACGTTCGTGCTCCAAGGTTTAGCGTGGTGGAGGGTAACTAGAGCACAAAGTGAGGAGCGTACGTTCGTGCTCCAAGGGTTAGCGTGGTGGAGGGTAACTAGAGCACAAAGTGAAGAGTGTACGTTCGTGCTCCAAGGGTTAGCGTGGTGGAGGGTAACTAGAGCACAAAGTGAGGCGCGTACGTTCGTGCTCCAAGGTTTAGCGTGGTGGAGGGTAACTAGAGCACAAAGTGAGGAGCGTACGTTCGTGCTCCAAGGGTTAGCGTGGTGGAGGGTAACTAGAGCACAAAGTGAGGAGCGTACGTTCGTGCTCCAAGGTTTAGCGTGGTGGAGGGTAACTAGAGCACAAAGTGAAGAGCGTACGTTCGTGCTCCAAGGGTTAGCGTGGTGGAGGGTAACTAGAGCACAAGGTTGGGAGCGTACACAACACACTGCTGTTTCACTACTAACATGAAAGCGCGCCGATCCGATCCGATCCGATGGTGTTTGGGGTATAGTGCCTTATCAACGGCACCCCTGCGTAGGTTTACTGCAACTTTATTCCTTTTGTTGCTTGTGGTGTTACTGCTGGGTGTTAAGTTCTTTGAACCTATTTCCTCTCTTCCTCCAAAAGGTGAACAAGACATCTCTGGTGAATTTTATTTCTTGTGGGTTTTCAAAGTTCAATAATATGTTTCCTATTATTTCATATATATTTTTACTATACGGCTGCTGTAATTTCTGTGATTTATTGATTTCCATATTGTAGCCCGGGCATTGTAGTAAAAAGTGTTCTAGGTCTTCATTCTGTGCCCCACACACTGGGCACTTTGTGTCGCCATCTGTGTATCTCCTTCTGTCCTGCATAGGGTTGTGCGGTATCAAGAAAATACCGGTATTGCCGGTTTACGGAAATAATACTGGTACGTCCTCACACCGGTATCAGTTACGATACCGGTATACCGATACCGTGCCCAAAAACCGGTATTACCCGTATCGGTATTTGATTTTTTCGTGTTTTTTTTTACTTGTCCATTCTCAGACAATTATTAACCTATACAGCATCGACCCCCCTACAATAAAGTTTACTATAGCGTCGGCCATTTCTTTTTTTTATAATTCTTAACCCCTACCGTACAGCATAGACCCCCCTAAAATAAAGTTTCCTGTGGCGTCGCCCAGTGGCGGATTTAAGGGGGGACCGAGTAGACCTGAGATGATGGCTGCTGTGCAGAGGCTTCTAAACCAAGAAAACAGAGTCACAGCAGAGCCTCGTCAAGATGTAAGCAACAAGTGGTAGGGACACCCCTACCACTTGCTTACCTTTTGACGAGGCTCTGCTGTGACTCTGTTTTCTTGGTTGAGAAGCCTCTGCACATCAGTCATCATCTTGATCAGGTCTTCTCTAGTCTTGTCAGCGAGAACAGAGCTCGGTAATAGGCTAATAGCACCTGGAATATCAATTTCGCGCAAAACAACTCTAAATTCTTCCATCGTCGTAGTCTCCTCTTTGTAGGATGTACATATTCATGGTTATGATAGTATTTATGTTCGTTCCTTTTGCTGTCTTTCCTCAGAATAAGTAGTAAGGTATACATCATGGTTTAAGTGTTACTTGACAGTTGTTTATGCAACTTGTTTATGGAGTTATCAGATAAATTAAAGCAAAAATTGGTGCCGTGGTTATGCAACTTGCTTATGGATGGAGTAATCAGATAAAGGAAAGCAAAAATTGGTGATGTTTGTGTAGAGATAAGTATAGATAATACAAAAGGGAAGCTCAATACTATAGTGTTTGCAGATGACACTGTAGAATACTACTAGCAGAGTTAAAAAGGTTTTCAAAAATTGGTAAATGAATTCAGTACTGTTTGTGTGAGGAGGAAACTGAAAGTTAATGTGGCTAAAAATAAAGTGCTAGGGTTTTGGTAGAAACCAAAGAGTGATGTTATTGAGTTTGAAGATCAATATAGAATGAGAATTGAGAGCCAGAAGCAATGTAAAATAATGATGAATGGACAGTTAATGGCTCTATCATGTGCAAGTATGGAGGCACGGAAGGGGAGATAAGAGAGAGAGAGAGCCCTGCCTACAAGTATGGAGGCACGGAAGGGGAGATAAGAGAGAGAGAGAGCCCTGCCTACAAGGAAGGAAAGTAGTGGGATCCTAGGGGCGCGTAATGAGAGGACAGTGAGTAAGGAAGGCGCTTAGGGATAGCATATTAGTGCTGACAGTAACATATGCAAGTCAGACTTGGACGTGGAATATATGTCGGAGGCCGAATTAAGATTCAAGCAGTTGAAATGAGTTACTTGAGAGATGTCTGTGATGGAGTCCACAGATTGTCTTTTCTTATCAGCTTTATCCAATTTATCTTTCTATTCTCAACTTTTAAAAGTTGGTACAACCGTAAAGAAGGAGTTCTTCTATTTATTGCAACACAATATGGAACACAACAGTCTGCAGGAGGCATATTTAAGGACACAGCGTTGTCTTTCTTCACTGGATAGCGCCCGCCCGCTCTGCCTCATGACCCCGACTTATCCCCACAATGCACCGCGGTAAACAAACTGTGACGTAGTTATGGGTTGGGTCATAGACATCACCACTCACTGGTCTATGGTTGGGTCCATTTACGCGTGAGAAAACCAATGTTTTGGGTGTACTAGGCTGGCTCCGCCCACCGGTTAAGCTCCGCCCCCTTGCTTCACCGAGTAGTGAACAGAACCTGCGTGAGGGCCCCTCCTTATATAACACCTCCATGATTCAAACAAATACAATCTACTACTAGTTTGGGGAGGCGGTAGCGGAGTGGTTTGCGTCTCCGACTGGCGTTCTCGGTGACCAGAGTTCGATCCCCGAAGAAAACCAAAACCTTTCTGCATCGTCGAGTGACCTAAGAACACCCACATGCCCTGCCCATCAACTCTACCTTCGATTGCGAGTGCATCGGAGGACACAGGGGGGCGGCATGAGCCTCTAATCACATGCGTCACTATAAGAATCCTGCCTGCGCCACCACGGGCGAGGACCAACCTCAAGTGAACCTCCAGAGCCTACCATCCGAGCCCTGGGTCACCACTGCCTATAGGCGCTATAGGCACAAATGTAAAAAAAGTTACATTTTGCAAATGTTCTTACATTTTACAGTTTACTCGGTCGTTAACTCGTTACATTTTGCAATACGTGATTAGATTAGACAGTACAACGCTGTATGGCGATTAGATTAGACAGTACAACGCTGTATGGCGATTAGATTAGACAGTACAAACGCTGTATGGATTAGATTGACAGTACACGCTGTATGGCGATAGATTAGACAGTACAACGCTGTATGGCGATTAGATTAGACAGTACAACGCTGTATAGCGATTAGATTAGACAGTACAACGCTGTATGACGATTAGATTAGACAGTACAACGCTGTATGGCGCGCCGGGAATCGAAAAACCCATGATTTTTCTCCGTGTATGATAATAAATTCCGCCCTTTCCCCAAAGGCCGCGATGCACTTTTCAACCCTTTGGTCCCCGACCTGGCCCCTCGCCCCAAAACTCCGATACCAGAATTTCCCGAGACCAAGTAAAGGACCAAAAACCCATCAAACAGAAACCCAAACCAAGCCCAAAGCCCACATTCAAACTGGCCCTCGAGACCCGGTCTCGAGACCAAAGACCAGCCCTCGAGACCTACAACACTGGTGTGTGCGTGTAGTGGTGTGTGGGGCGTGCGTGTATGTGCCTGTGTGTGTGTTGTGGTGGGTTTTGCGTGTGCGTGTGCAAGATAAAAACCACCAGACTCGTTCAGGTTTGGGTCGGGTCGGGGTTGGGTTTTGGGGGGCCCCTTTTAGGCCTACAAATGAGGGTCGGGACGGCCGCCCCATTTTGGGCCTCCCTCGCCCTTTAAAAAGGGGCATGGAACCGTGGTTTTCACCCCCTTTATCGCTGGCGTAACACTCGGGGCTTAAATAGGTGATTGCGGGCAAAGGAAAAAATTTGTTAAATTGGGGAAGAAAAGGGGAAAAAAAGGTGGGGAAAAAGGGGGAGCGGGGGGAATGGGGGGAAAAGGGTAAGAAAAAGAGGGGGAAAAAGGGGAAAGGGGGGAAAAGGGGGAAAAAGAATAGATTTTTTAAAAATTTTTTAAAACATTTATTTGGGGCCCCAACAGTTATAAAAATGTAATGGGAACATATACATAATTATATAATATTGGCTGAGCCTGTTAAGTAAACCCCCTTTTAAAAAAGGCTCCTAATAATATCAGCATTTGGGAAGATATTTTAATTAAATTAAAACAAAAAAAAAATAACAAATAACATACTAAGAAAAGTGGGCACACATACACATACGACCCAAGTCCCCCCACCAGCACATACGCGAAGTACGCACACTTTACACTGAGAGCAAGTACGAAACCATACACTTTACGAGCAAGAAACCACACATAAAACATACCAGCAAGTACGCACAATACACATACGAGCAAGTACGCACACATACACATACGATAAATTTAGGGCACACATCACATAGGGAAAAATACCACACATACACTACGAGCAAGTCCCAAACCCCTTTACCACACGAAAAAATACGCACACAAAACACATACGAGTAAATACCATACATCCCACACGCAGCAAAAAAGGGACACTTTACCCATACGATTAAAAAACCACCCATACACATAGGAGTAAATACGCACACATACAATACGAGCAAATACCACACATACACAAACAGTAAATAAGCCACATAAAAACAAAGTAAAAAAGGGCACACATAACCCCAATAAAAGTAAATTACGCCACACCATATGGGGCAAAATACCACACTTTTTAAAACATCCCCGGGCCCAATACGCAAAACAAAAACACATACGGTAAATACCCCAACACTACACATACAAGAAAAATTACGCACACATACACAAAACGAGAAAATACGCAAAAACCCCCACCTACGTAAATACGCCCCATAAACATAAAAGTAAAAAACCACAAAATAAACCCCATAAAAGTAAAAAACGCACTAAAATACACTTACGAGTAAATACGCACCCCAAAAAACATACAAGAAAAATACGCACAAAACCATGAGCAAATACCCCCAACAAAACACTGTTTAAAAATACGAAACCATAAAACATGAGCAAATACGCACACATACATGGGTAATTACTAAAAAAAACATACAAAATATGAGAAAATAGGGCACACTTCCACTTTAAAAGAAAATAGGGCCACATACACATACGGCAAATACGCCCCAAAATCACATAGGTAAATACGCACACATAAACATAAAAGAAAATTACGCAACACATACCCCATACGAGAAAATACGCATGCCCTTTCATTTTTTAAACTCCAAACCATATATAATAAACTTCCATAATTTAATTACTATTAAATTTAAAAATTTGGGATCACCAAGTGCCCAACACTTTTTTATCCCCCCCTTCCATATAGGATGGGGTTGCATTTACTTAACATAAAAAGAAACATTATTTTTTTTTTGGGGAAACTTATAAACTTTTATAATTAAAATATGTAAGGGAAATTTTATATATATAATTATACTTTTAATCTTTCCTCCTTTTGTTTCAACCGGGGAGCCCCATGAGCACCTTGCTTTTCCTCAAGTATTTCACGGGGGGGGCAAATGCCTTTTCTTTTTCAGCATAAAGTATAGGATCAACAAAAAGTGTAAGAAAAATTTCACGGGGAAAGGAAGGGGGAGAAGACCTCGGACTTTCGACGTTTTACAAACACGCTCGGGCTCATTTTCGCCCCATCCGACCCCCTGGCTGGGGCTCAAAACATTCATTGTACTTGGGGGGAAAATTTCTCTACGCTCCTTACGGGGGAACCCCTTAAAAAAATTGTAAAAAGGGCTGGAAATTTACCTTTTTTAAAACCCTCAAAAACCAATAACCCCTCTAAAAATTTATATCGGGACTTTTTAAAAATTTTGGTCCCATACGCGGGAAAAATAAAAACGACTTATAGAAATGGGGGGCCATACGGGGTGGTAAAAAACGCCCTTATATAAAGGGGGCCCATTAAGGGGGGCGGGGGTAATATACCGCCCTTAAAAGGGGCACACATACCCTTTAGGAGTAAATACGCACACAAAACCCATACCGGGAAAAATACGCACAACCTACACTGGGGGCAAATACGGCACACATACACATGACAAAAACCCCACAAAACCAAAAAGAGTAAATAGGGCACAAAATACACATGATAAATACGCACAAAATACACATGAGCAAATACGCCACATCCACTTGAGTAAATACTCACCATACCCCTGAGTAAATACCACACTACACATAAACAAATACGCACACATACACATAAAGGAAATTTACGCACACATACAAAAATGAGCAAATTTCCGCAAAACAACAAAATAGCAATACCACACTACCCATGAGAAAAATACGAAACACATCACAGGGAGGCAAATACGCCACAATTACCATGAGCAAATACGCACACATACACATGAGCAAAATACGCAAAACATACACATGACAAATACTCACACTACAAAATGAGCAAATACGCACACATACACATGATCAAATACGCACACATAAAATGGTAAAAAAAGGGCCCTTTATACACTTGGGGGAAATACCACACTTTAACACTGGGGCAATACGCAAAACATACACGGGGGATTAAATACGCACACATACACATGAGTAAATACCAATATACACAGGGGAAAAAATTAGGGCACACATAAAATTAAATCAAATAGGGAAACACATCCCACATGAAAAATACGCACACATACAACGAGTAAATAGGGCACCATACACTTTGAAAAAATTTACGCACACAACACATAGAAAATTTACGCACACATACCCCATGAGCAAATACGCACCCCTTACACTACGGGGGCAAAAAACGCATATCCCAAAAACGACAGAAAATACGCACCATATATCCCACGGCTCATACGAGCAAATACGCAAAACATCCACATGAGTAAATACCCCACACTTTACACATTACAAATTTACCCCAATACACTTTAACAAAGGCAAATAGGGCCACTTTTCCAATAAAATTAAATACCCACACATAACCATGAGTAAATACGCACACATACACATCCCTTAAAAAACCCCCACAAAACACATAGGGAGTAAATACGCACACATACAAAATCAAAGTAAATACGCACCATACCCCTCCCAGAAAATACGCTTTATACCCCCACACAGTAAATACCAAAAACAAAAAAACACTTTTTTCATACGAGAAATACGCACACTTACACATGAGTAAATAGCACACATCCACATACGAGTAAAAAAGGGCACAAAAAACACATACAAAAGTAAATAACGCACAACATTCACATACGGGGAAAAATACGCATAAAACACAAAAACCGAGAAAATACCATACATTTTAAAACACATGGCTATACGGGGGGCAAATTTAACCACACATACACATGAAAAAATACCACACATACACTACGAGAAAATACGCCACTTTCACAAAACGAGTAAATGGGCACCCCATACAAATACGAGTAAATACGCCCAAAACCATACAAAATACACCAAATACGCACACTACCCCAAAACGAGCAAATACGCACACATAACACCAGTAAATCGCCACATATACCACACATGCTCAAAACCGGAAAATAGGGCACACATACCATAGGGAGCAAATATCGCACCCCATACACACACGTGAAAAATCCACACATATATACCCCCAATTTAAACAAAAAAATACGGGGAAAATACGCACAATAAAAAAAGGGGGAAGAAAAATTAAAAAGGGGACACAAGGGGGAAAAAGAATGGATGAGGGATGTAAAAAAGGGGGAGGGAAACAAGGGGAAAGAAGGGATGAGGGTTTTATTAAAAAGGGGACGAAAAAGAGGGAAAGGGAATGGAGGGAGGGAAATAGTAAAAGGGGGGGACGAAAAGGGGGGGGAAAAATGGATTAGGGGTTTAGTGAAAAGGGGGCCGACAAGGGGGGAAAGAATGGTTTGGGGGGTATAGGGGAAAGGGGGACACATGAGGGGAGAATAGTTTATGGTAGTAAAAAAGGGGAGGGGCCCATAAGGGGAAAAAATGGATGAGGGATAGTAAAAAGGGGAGGGGACAAGGGGGGAAAGAAATGGATGGGGGATAGTGAAAAGGGGGAAGAATAAAGAAAAAGGGGGGAAAAAATGGGGGGAAAGTTGTGTTAAAACTGTGACACTAAGCTTTGGGCGCCTTTTTAAAATTTTGTTTTCTCTATACTACTTTTTTCTATTTCTACTTTTATTTCCTTAAATTTAAATTCCCTTGCTTATCTTTTCTTTCTTTCTCAAATAGGTAAATTCTACAAGGCTATTTTTTCTTGAATTTTAATTTTCCCTCTCTCTTTCTTTTTTTTTTTTCCCCTAAAAACATAAAATTTTTTAAATTTTCTAAAAACCAAGAAAATTTAATAAAATAATGTTTTAAATTAAATGGCATGGGGGGGCCGTGCTCACCCCCTTATCGTTTGGCGTAAACACCTAAAGGGTTTCACACGGGGGGGAATCGGGAAAAGGGTTTTTAGGCTAGGGTCTTATTCAATTTTTTTTCCCCCGGTTTTTTCTCTTTTCTTTTAGTTTTTTTTTCTCTCTCCCTGTGTTTTCTTTTCTCTCAAATAGGTGAATTCTACAAAGGTTTATGGGCTAGATTTTCTTTCTCTTCACTTATTTTCTCTTTTTTTTTTTCTCTCTCTCTCCCATTATTACAGCTACACTAACACCACTGCTATCAAAGAGTTTTGATATCAGTTGATATTTTGATATCAGATGTTATCTATCAGTTTTTTGGGTCAAGGAATATAATTAAAGGTTTGTAAAGCTGAAAAAGCAACAGTTTCCTCCTTACCGTAACTATAATAGTGAACATTTGTAAAATGGTATAAATTCTGTGGGTACAGCCATATATGCAGAGCAGGCTGGCGTGAAGGCAAGATCCATGGCGGGGCGGTTTACGTGGGTTTGAGCCCGTGCCCTGCAGGCAAACACCCTCAGCGAGTCACCACCAGGCTCCGACCCCATACCCCATATCAAATATATACCCCATATAACAAAAGAAATGGGGAAAAACTGGTTCACAAATAGGGTGGTAAAGATGGGAATGGACTCAGTAGACAGGTATACGTAGTGCGGAGTCATTAGGGAGCTTTAAAAGGAGGCTAGATAATTTCATGGATGGGGATGAAAGGTGGATGTAGGTAGTGTTAAGTAACAGGAACTACCTCGTGTAAGTCTCACGGCCTCTTGTAGCTTCCTTATTTTCTTATGTTCATACCTCCACACTGATCCCAAGCGTGCTCCAACACCATACTTGGACACTGGTCATGTAAACGAATGGCAGTGAAGTTACCATACTAGTTACAAAGAGATTCCATTGAAATCACGTCTATACCCAGGGTCATATAGTACCCTGTCTATACCCAGGGTCATATAGTACCCTGTCTATACCCAGGGTCATATAGTACCCTGTCTATACCATGCTGATGATATCGAACCAACGCGTGTCTTGAAATTGGCGGATTCTTCAAGCTTCACGCTCTCTCCCTCTCACTCTCTCTCCCTCCCTCTCTCCTCTCCTCATGTCTTCCGGCCCAAAATACAGGGTAAAAATAAAGTTTAGGAGTTCCAATTTCGGGAAAAATGTTTTGTAGCTCCATAAATAAGTGGGTCCCCGATATATATATTTTTGGCCGGAATTTCATTACCAGACTCGACTCGGGAATCGGTTGTGTTGCTGTCGATTCCCGGGCAAGAAGACGTGGCGAAACGGCTTCGTATTTCAGCGAGGCTCCTTTTCCTCCTCCTCCTCTTCCTCTGCCTCCTCTTCCTCTTCCTCTTCCTCCTCCTCTTCCTCTTCCTCTTCCTCTTCCTCTTCCTCTTCCTCTTCCTCTTCCTCCTTCCTCACCCTCTTCTTCCTCCTTTTTATGTGTGTGTGTCATCCTTCTCCACTTTCCTCAGTTTAACTTTTCCACTTCTCTCTCTCTCTCTCTCTCTCTCTCTCTCTCTCTCTCTCTCTCTCTCTCTCTCTCTCTCTCTCTCTCTCTCTCTCTCTCTCTCTCTCTCTCTCTCTCTCTCTCTCTCTCTCTCTCTCTCCCTCTCCCCCCCCCCCCTTCGTCACCTTGCTTCCTTCGACTAGCTTCCATGTGTTTGGTTATATCTTGAAGCGGGAGGGAGAAGAGGAAGGAGATAATATAATGTGAAGAACAAACAGACGGAGGATGAGAAAGACTAATGGATAAAGGAAAGGAAAGAGGGAAGGGAGAGAAGGAAGGGTAAAGGGAAGGAAAGAAGAGGTAATAGAAGAGAGAAGCGAGGATAGAGAAGGAAGAGAGAGCAAGAGAAGCAAGGAAGATAGAGAAGCAAGAAGATATAGAGAAGCAAGGAAGAGAGAGAGAGAAGGATAGAGGGGAGGGAGAGAAAGAAGGATAGAAGAGATAACAGTGTCTTTGGAAGGTGAAGGAAACTTGTAACACTAAACACAATTTATAGAGAAAGAAATAGATAAAATGAAAGATATAGATGAAATAAACTGAAGGGAAAAATATGAAAATAGGTAACGAGCTCCTATATGTCTTGCAATAATGTACAAGTGGTGCCTAACGAGGGATGTGTAGTGAAGTAATTAGCGAGTCTATATAATAATTACCTGATAACAATTGCACTATAGTTAGATTTTTACAACACGCGTTAACTTGTGCATTGCATGTTTGCGGGTCACTCTGTATACATTGACCTCACCTTTTTGTATGCCCGTATTCATAAGTACACACACACACACACACGCACACACACACACACAGTCACACACACACACAGTCATACACACACTCACACAGTCACACACAGTCACACACACACACACAGTCACACACACACAGTCACACACACAGTCACAGTCACCCACGCCCAGTCACACACGCCCAGTCACACACGCCCAATCACACACGCCCAGTCACACACGCCCAGTCACACACGCCCAGTCACACACGCCCAGTCACACACGCCCAGTCACACACGCCACGCCCAGTCACACACGCACAGTCACACACACACAAGTCACACACACACAGTCACACACACACACAGTCACACACACAGTCACACACACACATACAGTCACACACACACATAGTCACACACACACATACAGTCACACACACAGACACACACACACACACACACACACACACACACACACACACACACACACACACACACACACACACACACACACACACACACACACACACACACACACACATACACACACACACCACACACACACACAGTCACACTCACACACACACACACAGACACACACACAGTCACACACACACACACACTCTTACACACACGAGTAGAGGTACTCCGTAGTGTAGGGGAAGCATGCTCGGTTCACAACCGAGAAGTCCCGGGTTCGATCCCCGGGCGGAGCGGAAACAGTTGGGCGGTTTCCTTAAAACCCAAGCCCCTGTCTACCCACCACCCAGCAGTGAATGGGTACCGGGTGTTAGCCGGGGGTTTGTGACCCGCCTCCCGGGGTGGTGGCTTCGGCCAACACTAACATGAATGAGAAAAATAAATAGATGTTGATATGGAGACGGGGCCATACGAGCGTTGCTCTGGCCCCGTAAAATACAACTAGATGAATACAACTAGATGAATACACACACACACACACACACACACACACACACACACACACACACACACACACACACACACACACACATAATGTATATATGTTACATAATAATATGTTTGTATGAGTACGTGTGTGTGTGATGATAGAGATGATATAATAGTCTTCGCTCTGGAATGTGCACATATTACCTTGCTTAATAACTGGGTCTGCTAACGAGAGTTTTCTCAGCAGACTTTTCCACGAAAGGTTAATGATGGATTTAATATGTGTGTGTATTCTTATGGCAATAAATATTTGAGCTTGAACTTGAACTTGAACACACACACACACACACACACACACACACCTTGTATAACTTCATCACATCTATGAATTCATTATATACAGTTATACAATTCATCATACACTGGTTCATCATCATGCACTCATTATACTAGTTCATTAGAGAGAGAGAGAGAGAGAGAGAGAGAGAGAGAGAGAGAGAGAGAGAGAGAGAGAGAGAGAGAGAGAGAGAGAGAGAGAGAGAGAGAGAGAGAGAGAGAGAGAGAGAGAGAGAGAGAGAGAGAGAGAGAGAGAGAGAGAGAGAGAGAGAGAGAGAGAGAGAGAGAGAGAGAGAGAGAACGCACATAATTTCGATACGCATTAACAACTCGGTGACCTATTTCTAATGTATTTCATAACCATATTTTTTGCAATCAGAAAGTTATGATTTATATAATTTGTATTGTAATGTACGAGTAAAACCAGAAGTATAAATCTCTCTCTCTCTCTCTCTCTCTCTCTCTCTCTCTCTCTCTCTCTCTCTCTCTCTCTCTCTCTCTCTCTCTCTCTCTCTCTCTTCTCCTCTCTCTCTCTCCTCTCTCTCTCTCTCTTCTCTCTCTCCTCTCCTCTTCTCTCTCTTCTCTCTCTCTCTCTCTCTCTCACTCTCACTCTCACTCTCACTCTCACTCTCTCTCTCTGACATAGTTAAGAGGGCAAACGAAAGTATTTTTACAAGCTACACTAAAATGCGAGATAGAATAACTAGCACCGGGAAACGGCAAGAAAGCAAACTCCTCAACTCTAGTAAATTTAGTAAGGAAAAAACAGCTTGAAAATAAAAATAAATGGAAGAGAAACTAAAAAATGTTGTAAAGCATCACCATTAGCACTGAGGAGGAGGAAGAGGAGGAGGAAGAAGAGGAAGAGGAAGAGGAAGAGGTAGAGGAGTTAGAGGTAGAGGAGTTAGAGGTAGAGGAGTTAGAGGTAGAGGAGTTAGAGGTAGAGGAGTTAGAGGTAGAGGAGTTAGAGGTAGAGGAGTTAGAGGAAGAAGAGTTAGAGGAAGAAGAGTTAGAGGAAGAAGAGTTAGAGGAAGAAGAGTTGGAGGAAGAAGAGTTAGAGGAAGAAGAGTTAGAGGAAGAAGAGTTAGAGGAAGAAGAGTTAGAGGAAGAAGAGTTAGAGGAAGAAGAGTTAGAGGAAGAAGAGTTAGAGGAAGAAGAGTTAGAGGAAGAAGAGTTAGAGGAAGAAGAGTTAGAGGAAGAAGAGTTAGAGGGAGAAGAGTTAGAGGGAGAAGAGTTAGAGGGAGAAGAGTTAGAGGGAGAAGAGTTAGAGGGAGAAGAGTTAGAGGGAGAAGAGTTAGAGGGAGAAGAGTTAGAGGGAGAAGAGTTAGAGGAAGAAGAGTTAGAGGAAGAAGAGTTTAGGAAGAAGAAGTTAGAGGAAGAAGAGTTAGAGGAAGAAGAGTTAGAGGAAGAAGAGTTAGAGGAAGAAGAGTTAGAGGAAGAAGAGTTAGAGGAAGAAGAGTTAGAGGAAGAAGAGTTAGAGGAAGAAGAGGTAGAAGAGGTAGAAGAGGTAGAAGAGGTAGAAGAGGTAGAAGAGGTAGAAGAGGAAGAGGTAGAAGAGGAAGAGGTAGAAGAGGAAGAGGTAGAAGAGGAAGAAGAGGAAGAAGAGGTAGAAGAGGAAGAAGAGGTAGAAGAGGAAGAAGAGGTAGAAGAGGAAGAGGTAGAAGAGGAAGAGGTAGAAGAGGTAGAAGAGGTAGAAGAGGAAGAGGTAAAGGAAGAGGTAGAAGAGGAAGAGGTAGAAAGGAAGAGAGGAAGAAGAGGAAGAGGTAAGAGAAGAGAGAGAGGTAAATAGAAGAGGAAGAGAGAGAGAAGAAGAGAAGAGGTAGAAGGAAGAAGAGGAAGAGAAAGGTAGAAGAGGAAGAAGAGGAAGTAGAAGAGGAAGAAGAGAAGAAGGAAGAGGTAGAAGAGGAAGAAGAGGAGAGAGGAAGAGAGGAAGAGGTAGAAGAGGAAGAGAGAGGTAAAGAGGAAGAAAGGTAGAAGAGAGGTAAAAGGAAGAGGTAGAAGAGGAAGAAGAGGTAGAAGGAAGAAGAGGAGAGTTAGAAGAGGAAGAAGAGGAAGAGGTAGAAGAGGAAGAAGAGGAAGAGGTAGAAGAGGAAGAAGAGGAAGAAGAGGAAGAGGTAGAAGAGGAAGAAGAGGAAGAAGAGGAAGAGGAAGAAGAGGAAGAGGTAGAAGAGGAAGAAGAGGAAGAGGTAGAAGAGGAAGAAGAGGAAGAGGAAGAGGTAGAAGAGGAAGAAGAGGAAGAGGTAGAAGAGGAAGAAGAGGAAGAAGAGGAAGAGGTAGAAGAGGAAGAAGAGGAAGAAGAGGAAGAAGAGGAAGAGGTAGAAGAGGAAGAAGAGGAAGAGGTAGAAGAGGAAGAAGAGGTAGAAGAGGAAGAGGTAGAAGAGGAAGAAGAGGAAGAGGTAGAAGAGGTAGAAGAGGAAGAGGTAGAAGAGGAAGAAGAAGAGGTAGAAGAAGAGGTAGAAGAAGAAGAAGAAGAAGAGGTAGAAGAGGAAGAAGAAGAAGAAGAAGAAGAGGTAGAAGAAGAAGAAGAAGAAGAAGAAGAAGAAGAGGTAGAAGAAGAAGAAGAAGAAGAAGAAGAGGAGGTAGAAATAAGGTAAACACATGAGGGATAAAAACAATACAAGGAGATACAAGCATGCACCAGACCTCTCTTCCCTCTTCTCCATTTTACCCTCTCACCCAACCCTCTCCTTCCTTCCTTCTCTCCATGCTTTCTTCCCTCCTCTCCTCTTTTTCCCTCCCTCCTCTCCTCTTTTTTATTTATCTTTTTGTTATTTTTATTTAAACAACTAACATCTTCCCTCCTCTCCTCTTTTTTCCTCCCTCCTCTCCTTTCCTCCTCTCATTCCTCTCCTCCCTCCTCGCCTCCTTCCTCGCCTCTCCTCCTTTCCCTCCTTTCCCACCTCTCCTCCTCTCCTCCTCTCCCACCCCTCCTCCTCTCCCTCCTCTCCTCCCCTCCCTTCCCTCCCCGCCACACAAACCCCGTGAGAAGGGAAAGAGTCAGGGTGGGCGGTGAGTTGTTCCCAAATCCGTGATAATCAGTTTTACGTTATAACACGATTACGGTGAGTGAGAACAGAGCATAGTCGCTCTCATTTCCTCTTCTGCTTCTTTTTTATTTCTTCGCCTCCTCCCTCTCCTTCGCCTGTCCTCCTTCATCTCCTCTCTAGCTTCATATCCTCGCCATCTCCTCTCCGCCTCAGTCCTCTATTTTTCTCTTCTGATTCTTGTATACCTCTTCCTTCTTTCCTTCTCCTCCTTCCATATCCTTCTCCTCCTTCATATATCCGTCTCCTCTGCAATATCCTTCTCCTACTTCTTCATATCATCCTCTTCCTCCTCCTCTTCCTCTCCCAGTAAGTCTCCCCAATCAGCTTTTCCCCGTCCAGAAAGATGAGAGCTTCAAACACTCTCTCCTGATTTTCATTAATCCTCAACCAGTCAGCAGGTGTCTCCCAGGTCATCCCGGTGGAGAGGAGGAGTAGGAGGAGGAGGAGGAGGAGGATAGGAGGAGGCGG
The DNA here is from genome assembly GCA_016584305.1 of Chionoecetes opilio. Lineage (NCBI taxonomy): Eukaryota > Metazoa > Arthropoda > Malacostraca > Decapoda > Majidae > Chionoecetes > Chionoecetes opilio. Next base: position 74,947 of record JACEEZ010019811.1, on the reverse strand, counting down.
AGGAGGAGTAGGATGAGGAAGGATGAGGACCTATTGTCTTAACGAGGGTAATCTGCTGAACTACATGACTATAACTTATCAACTACATGTTAAAGACGACAGTTGAAAATTATATCTTGTCCCTAAAAGATATAAACAATGGAAGTTTCGTAGTGAAGAAAGAGAGGAATGTAATTATACTAAATGTAATTACCGCTACCTTTCATCCCGAGAGATGTTTAATAAGATTATCAGGGCAAATCAAACCATTTACTTTGAAGTACGCGTCTAGTCTGGTTTTAAATGTGGTTTTTTTACTGGCTTCCACAACATTAGCTGGTTATTTTTCCATGCACTTGAACTATTCTGATATTGAAATATTTCTTTTTCGAAGAAGAAGAACCCGTTAAGTCGGGTATAAAAAATCCTGAACTCTGTAACTACTGAGGGAAGTAATAGGGCGACTTTGCGTTTCATTTTAAAAGGAAAGAAGACAAAAATACCAAGAGGCAAAATATATATTAAGGTTAATAATATTCCGTCAAAAAGTCCTGGCAAGTAAAACAGCGAGTGGCTCCATGCACTATAGGATATGAATAATGAGATCTTGCTGGACGTGATTCCTGGTAAGATCTATCTATCTATAATGACCCTGGAGGCAGTCACTCCGCGGGCGGCCTCGCGTGCCGCAATTCTGCAAACAAGTCCGTTATGGCGACGATGCCAACTCCACCACGCTGCTCCTGCTGCCCCTGCTGTGCACCCTGCGACGTGTGCATCCCTGTAAGACCCTGGCGGAGTAATGGTTCCTCCCCAGAAGGCTGAGGAGGCCCTCGTCGTGCCCTCCCAGGCGATCCACGACCGCCGAGCACCATGACGCTTCGCCGCACCTTACAGACGGGTAGCCTCTCGGCCTGCTCTGCCTCGGCAGTCCGTTTGACGCCTGGAAACTTTGGTCCCCACTTCTGTGTTCTTGACCTGTGAGGCTGGGTGGGCCCTCCAGGCAGGCGAGGTCTGCGTTCCTCTGGTCCTCCTTCATATAACGGAACCTGAAATAAAGTGGACGTAAGACTAGGATGAATAATTAATACTCTCCTCCTCCTCCTCCTCCTCCTCCTCTCCTCCTCTTCCTGCACTGTATTATAGGTCCTGGGCCTCTTCCTCCTCCTCCCCTCTTCTGCACTGTCTTAGGTCCTGGGCCTCGATGGCACAACTCGAGGGCCAGCCATGCTGAGAACCTAAGTCCACAACTCCCAGCGTTGTGCCCTGGTGCGGGCAGGACAGTGCCACCTGCGTTGGCCGTAACGAGCCCGTCACCGGCAAATGGATGTATTTCACATGTCTGGTCACAGCCCTTCGCCGGTCATGACCTGGACACCTGCTGCAGAGGCACAGGGCTCGTCTGCGGCCAGTGTGGGGCGTTCCTCGAGACATGCTGACGCATCTGGCTGTCTTCCTGCCCATAAATGTGTCGTCACATCGTAGGGGATACCTCGATGCCACTTGCTCTCCGCTCTTCCCACTCCCAGGTCATCGGAGCAACTGCATCGGCGGACCTCCCTCACGTTCCACTATTTTACCTGATTTGCCAGATTTTTCTGTTCGTATACGAATTGGGTTTACTTTGTAATGTATACTTTGGCCGTGCCCAGGAGCCCCCCGCCACAGTGCGGGCCGCACCACCACCCCACCGCCAACGCCACCACCCACCTAACACCCACCACGAACCGCAACACAAAGGCCTTTGCTCTAGCCAGCATGCTGGACCTGCCTCTCCAGCAGGCCAGGCGTTCCTGCAGGCCCACCACAAGGCATCCCTCCCGCCAGCTGTCACGGGGGTGCTGGGCATACACCCGAGGGCACTCTTCAAGGGGGTCCGTTGGGGATGCAGCCCATGGGCCCGCATCCACAAGGCGTTGGCCATCGCGCCCACGCCAAACCCTCCCCCTCACACTCACCCACCGTCCCCCGAATGAGGGTGGTTGTGGGGCCACCCCCGCGTCCTCGACACAACGCTCAACCGCCTGGCGCTCCTGGGGGTGGGCCTCGGTGCATCCAGTGACCCCATTGCCATGTGCTGACCAACGTTATCTAAGTCAAACTAACACACCTGTCCATATTTTGCCTGCTCACATCACTGCATCAGTGGCCTTAACTAGTGATATATTGGCCTTATTTTTTGTTGTTGTTGTCGCTGCCATGCCGTGACAACCCCTGGATCACCTGGTTGAGTGTTGTGTTTGTCCTGTACTTATTAACACACTGCAGGAGGAGGAGGTAGGTAGAGGAGGAAGGAAGGAGGAGGAGGAGGAGGAAACATGAGGATACTAATATTGTATCCTAGTCCTACGTCCATTTTATTTCCAGGGTTCTGTATATGAAGGATCAAGGATGAGTAGGAGGGACCTGTATATACAAAAATGGTATAATGAAGAAATATACCTTTTTTTCTAGCTCCTAACGGAAAACCTTATCATCAGAAAAGAGGAAACACAGGCCTAGTAACCTGCGCAACAAAAAATCCCGTGGGATCAATATATATTATTTTCTTAAATTTTTTTGTTTTTTGGTTCCATCTTATTTTTTCTATTTTTTATTCTTTTCACATGTCTTTCCTTCTCGCTCCTAACGAGAGCTGCCTATACAGTTTCCAGAGTATGCGGGTTTGATTCCCGAGTCCCCGGGCCGGCTTGTTCACATTGCACAGAATATGTAAACGGGGAGGGGGGGGTTAGCCGAGGAGTTGTGACCTCAAAACCAAGAGGAGCTGATGGTGGCAATCACTCTTTCCTGTAAATGTGTGGTGTGTGTGTGTGTGTGTGTTTGTGTGGTCTGTGGGTGTGGTGTGTGGTGTGTGTATTCTCTAGTGTATTTACAGGCCAGAGCAACGCTCGTATGGCCGCCGTTCTCCATATCACCATTTCTTTTTCTATCATCTTTAGTGTTGGCCCGAGCCACCACCCCGGGAGGCGGTCACAAACACCCCGGCTAACACCCGGTACCCATTCACTCTGGGTGGGCAGGGGGCTCGGGTTTTTAAGAAGACCGCCCGTCTGTCTTCGCGTGGTGTGTGTGTCGTGTGTGTGTGTGGTGTGTGTGTGTGTGGCGAGGCGCCCCTCGCTACAACGCCGCCAGCGACAGCCTGGCTAGGATCTTGCTGTGTTCGAACGCTCGCTTCCAGCTCTCGCCCTCCTCCTCCCGCGTCAGGCTCAGGGCCTTCCGGCTGGCGGTGGGTGCCGTTCACCTCACCTAGAGTGACAACCTGGGTGGTCCGCGCCGTGGCAGAGTCTGTGTAAGGTGGCAGGTGAGGCCGGTGTTGCAACGCCCACCGCTGCCACCCTGGACACCTGGACTACTGAGGTGGTGGTGGCCCGTCCAGGGGCTGGTTGCTCATGCCGTGCCCCCGTCGGCTGCTTCCCCCGCCCGCCACGAGGCTGAGGTGAGGGTGTGTGGCATGTGAAGATGAACAAGAGAGATGGCTTTGATTAAGGTGGTGTTGGTGAGGTGGTGACACAGATATGAGACAGGGAGAACCAGTGAGAGATAGGGGATGAAAGCTAAAGAAAGGAAGGAGATGAATATACAAACGAACTTTTGCCGCAACTTTTTTGAGGGAGAGAGGAGAGAGGAGAGTAGGAGGAGGGGGAAAGAGGGAGAGTATGAGGAGGGAGAAAGAGGGAGAGTAGGATGAGGAGGAAAGATGGAGAGTACGCGGAGGTAGGAAAGAGGGAAGAGCAGAGGAAGTGGTGAGAGAGTGAAAGGCAATTGTCTTGGGAAGGGAGTGTCCGCGCTGACACTACCTGACCCTTGGAATTGTTGGGAAAGGGAAGATTGCAATGGGTATGGTCAATACAAGCCACTTTTCGTATATGTGATCAGGAGTGAAAAAAGGGAAGGAAAAGCTGCGTCTCCTCGTCTCGTCTTTTCTTGTTTTTTCATGTTTTTAATTGAGAAAGTTTGGTTAATCGAGGGAATTAATCAAGTGGTGATTTTTGTTGTTGTATTTTCTTGACCTGAGCAGCGTTTGATTAAAGCTTCTTCGCTCGTTTCCTTGTTTTTCTTTCTTGCAAATAAGTATGACAGCGGATTTTTGTATACCCAGTTTTTGATGTAGCAAGTTCATAGATATTCTCGGCGATGAAATTTGTATATACATATATACTAAACGCGTCCTGGGATGAGTCTGATAGTGCTTTGTCATTTTTGGTCTACTAGAAATCAATCAATAATCTAACTGGGTCTTCAAAAGTCAAGAAATAGAGAGGAAAAAATATCAACCTATGTATCCATCTAGACATGAATAATATATGAACTCCATTCCTAAGTGTTAAATCCCTGCATTGTAAAGTCACATTGTCTGGATTTCATCAACTAATTATATATAAGGCCATTCTTAAGATCACAATCTATCCTCTTACATGATATAACGTGGTGTCCTGCGGAAGAATATCGATGACATATAATAGCGCGGCCTATACATGATTTTTCACATCAGTTCCGCTGTTCTGTTCTTGCAATATCAGAGTTAACGTCTTCTCTTTGGCTGTCATAAATATGTATGTCCTCTCAATTTATTAATGCACAAAATGCACACCTGGTGTTTCCATTCTCCCTTGCAATGTTTTTTATTCTTAACCCCTTGAGCCCGAGAGCGTAATTTCCATTGTAATTTTGACAACCATTAGATTGATTTTATAAAAAAAAAAAGATATAAGCAATGTTTTTATAGATATGACCTGTTTAGTTTCCATTGTCGACTAACTAATTTGGTATATTAAGTGACCTTTTGTAATTTCAGGGCTAAAAACAGACAATTTTTATGGCAAAGGAAAGATCTGGGCGTAAAGGGGGTTAAGACAAAACATATTCCTAAAAACATTCTGGTATTCCTTTCACATACTCTGCAGTTTGTGTTGAACTCCTTCACCCCAGATCTTTTCTTTGCTATGAAAAAAAAGTCTGTTGTTAGCCATAAAATCATGAAAAGTAACTAATAAACCAAATAGCTAGTCGACAAGGATACTAAACAGTCATATCTATAAAATATAGCTTATATTTCCCTAAAAAAAACGTCTAATGGTAGTCATATTACAATGGAAATTACGCTCTAGGCCTCAAGGGTTTAGATAAACATTATTTCCCTTTAAAAAAACCTTCTGGTATTACCTTTAACATACTCCGCATTTTGTGTTTAACTCCTCGCATGTCAACAGTCAGAACACGGCTAAACACGGGTCGTAATATTCAGGCTGAACAGTATATAAAACAACTAGTATATATAAATCAACACGCTGGCAAAAACCCGGCGGGAACACGGCGAAGGGCGGCAACACAACTGAAATAGCTGGGCATAAAACATCTCCCTATTGGATCCTCAAAGGGAACGTCGCCCCCCCTCCGCACGCCACAGGGGGTTTTAGGAGTGGGAAGGGAGTCCGCCCTCCCTACTCCCTTCCCCTCACACTATCCCTCTCCCTTCCTTTCCCCTCACACCAAAACTCTCCCCTCTCATCCCCTTACAACATCTCTCTCCCCTCCCTTCCCCTCTCACCTCCCATCCCCCCACACCATCCCTCTCCCCTTCCTTCCCATGACAGTAGCCTTCCCCTTCCCTTCCCATCACACCATCCCTCTCCCCTTACTCCACATGACAGTACCTTCTCCCTTCCTTCCCCATCACACCCTCATTCTCCCATTCCTTCCCCTCACACCATACTCTCCCCTTCGCTTCCCTCACACCAATCCCTCTCCCTTACTCCACAGACTAGCCTTCTCCCCTTCCTTCCCATCACACCATACTCTCCCCTTCTTTCCCCTCACACCAATACTCTCCCCTTCCTTCCCCTCACGCCAACGTCTCCCTCTCATCCCCTCACAAACCCTTCCACTCTTTCCCCTTTCACCATTCCCTCCCCTTTCCCCCTTCTCTTCCCCTTTTCCCCCCACTCCCTCTCAGCTTTCTCCCCTCACCTTCCCCTCCCTCTCCCTCCTCTCCTTGCCACCCCTTCTAGCTCACCCCCCTTCTCCCACCCCCACTTTTTCCCCACCCCCTGGTTTCTTTTTTAGGGGCCCCGGGCACCNACATGCCTACTGTCAGTTGATATGTGCAAATGGGAGACCGAATACATGAAATAAACGGTGCATATGGAGTTACAAACGGTGCATATGGAGTTACAAAACGGTGCATATGGAGTTACAGAACGGGCATATGATTACAAACGGTGCATATGGAGTACAGTGGCTCTGAGGGGAAGGCCCATGTGAAGTGGGATCTTTACCAACATCTACTTTTCATGGCAGAAACATGTACCTTCTCTTCAAAGCCCAGCTGGAGGAAAAGTCAAGAACAGGTCAGTGAATGTTTTGACGTACCTACCAGATTGCATTGAATACATTGCACTTGGGATAAATGAAAACTTTGATTTTTTTCTTCTGTACAGATTGTTAGCCAGCCCCAGACCAGTAACAGAAGAGTGTGTTGTTGCTAGGATAACCGTCGGACCGGACAACAGCCTGGTGGTCGAGTCTGACCCAGAAAATTTGTTACACCAGTCACATGAGGCCATCATACCAGAAGAAAGAGATGCAGCCACCACCGCTCCATCTCCTGCTGGCTGTCACACAAATGGACAGGCACCAAGATCCCTCGTTCCAATACAGACACCATCACGCAAAAAAAGAAGGACGGTCCAAGTAGATAGGGCAATTGACAATTTGCTGGAGTTGTCAAATAAAAATAACAGCCACGACAATTTGGCAGAGTCAGTCCTAATTATTCATGACTGCAGCTCTGGAAAAAATGTCTTTCCAAAATCAATGCTCCTTCACCTCCGATGTTATTCAATATGCCAGTGAATCCATGAATAAGTACTTATAAATATAATAAAAACAGGTGATGAAGGAGACATAGTAATAGTAGTCATTGTAATGCTCAAGGCACAGATTGGGGCCCTAGTCTGCAGGCTGGTGGCGAGGTGGTTGTTTTTATGTGTGCTCTATCTGATATTGGGTGGGTGGGTGGGGCTCTGGACAGCTCTGACAGTTGCAAAAACAGGTGATGAAGGAAACATGGGCTGGCAAGTGAGTACTTTATTCCTGACTAGTTTTATCTCTATTCGTCAGGAATAAATACTCACTTCCCAGCCCATGTCTCCTTCATCACCTGTTTTTGCAACTGTCAGAGCTGTCCAGAGCCCCACCCACCCACCCAATATCAGATAGAGCACACACAAAAACAACCACCTCGCCACCAGCCT